>JBAWJQ010004715.1:0-88715 GCA_037783105.1 Bactrocera zonata
TGCGTTGTAAATGCGTGCGAATGCATGCGAATTTGCTACTTTGTTTGCCGTAGCCATTGTTGTTGCTTCTACTTTGCGCAGCATAACGCAGCTATGTGTATGTGTGTGCGCACGCTTTCGGTATTTTGTGTGTGGCCAAACCAAGTTGATATTTGTTATTTCTGCTTTTGTTGCCTACTTTTGTGCGCAGGCCGCCTGTCAATGGTAATTTATGCGTGTGTGTTGTGACAAGGCTTTGCATATGCGTTTGTGTACAGTATTGTGTTGTGGGTGTAGAATAATAATGCGTTTCAAATAGCAACAATAGCAATAAAAGGCCAAATCTAACAATAACAATGTGTCTGACCAAAAACAATAGAAATAAGATTCATGCGAACATGGCAGACAATGGATTATATTGGGCTGATAGCATCATATTCAAATATATATGGGGTATTCCATACCAAATCGACCACTTTTGAACCCGACCCCTTTAGATTTTGCTGAAACTTACCCATCTTTTTCTACTCTTTGAAAAACATTTTTGAGAATTTTTTCAAAATTTTTTGTCCTACTTCAAAAAAGTTATGAATTTTTCTATTTTTTGCTAAAAAAATGGCTTTTTTATATTCAAATAGCCATAACTTTTGTAGAAATTGACTTTTGGGGACCATTTTTTTTTAAATTTTTGTTTTTGAATGAACTTTTCGAAAAAATACTCGAAAAAAATTTAACACGATCAATTATATAAAATAATCGTTTTTTTAAGTAAAATCTTAATTTTTATTTTTTTGAAATTTCGCCATTTTTGTTTTTTGTTTTTTTTTTCTCAAAAAAAACTTCAATTAATTTGACAACTATCCCTGCTAATCTCGGAGTGGGTCGATTTTTATTTATATTTTTTTTATTTAAAAAATGAAAAAAATTTTTAAATAAATAAAAAAAAATATTAAAAAAACTCGGCCGACTCCGGGATTAGCAGAGATAGTTGCCAAATTAATTGAAGCTTTTTTTGGGGTGAAAAAAAATAAATAAAAAAATGGCGAACTTCCAAAAAAAAAAAAACGATTTTACTTAAAAAAGTGAAGTTCGCCATTTTCTATCTTATAATAAGAAAAAATAGAAAACTGTATGTAGGAGGACCTTCCCGTTACAATTAGGAACTCATGCTTGGAGAGGCTTTCTGAGAGGTACCAAACGAAACAAAAAAAAAAATTTTTAATCACCCTAATATATGTACTAATATACATACATACAAATGAAATACAATTTATATATATTTTTACAATACATTAATATACGTGTTAGTGCTAGAAGTCAGGAGTCTGCAAATTACTCTATGAGGTTTAAGAAAAGATAAGTGCACAATTTCAGCTCGATATCTCAAAAACTTAGAGACTAGATCGCGTATTTATTATCATGCTGATCAATTGCATATAAACTTTATAGGACCACCGTTACTTCCTTCTGGTTGATACAAGCTTCATGGCATACTTTGTATATCCTGTTCAGTGTATAAAAATTCGATTAAGACCTGAAGCTCCGCAATATCTGCTTTGGCGTGCCTGCAGGGACTTTAAGTGTGTCTAGCAGCAGAAACTTTCAAATATTTTGAACAATTTTTGTTTAATCCTATATATTTTGTGGGATCGGTAGTGAGGCCGAGTCTACAATTCCGTTCTAGGATGTGTGGAATGACTTTGAAGTTGTGACTGTTTGGTCCTGAATGTAAGCTAGAGTAACCTTGAAGGACCTCTCTACAAATCAGAATCTCAAGTTTGCTGATCAAGAGCTACAAGTTGAGGTAGATATGATTATAGAATATAGAATGTAAGATGTTGTTCAACAAGATTCTTCAAACAATCCGCATCTCCTCTTACCGCTGAAGGTTCTATTTACTCATAAAGATATGGTGAATCTGTTTCGCTATTTGTTAACTGCTAAATGTTTAATTGTTTTTCACCTTCAGTAGGTTTTAAGTCCTGTTTCTAATGCCATATGTTTAAGACGGAGGAATGTGGATTTACAGAAAGATTGTAAACTTTTTCGAAGGAATAATAACTTTAAACCCTCAGCTGTGCGTGAACACCAAACAAAGTTTTCATAAGCTCGGCTGAGTTGGTAACCACATTTTCAAGGAATAATTGTAAAATTAAATTTTTATAATGATATCTTGAAGTCAAATACCTTAATATTTCATGAAGTAAACCACCTATACCGAACCATATCCCCCCGCCAATTCCTTGTATTGTTCATTCTAATCCTTTCTGGACTGCATGTTTTAGTCTCAGATTTTTCTCGAAGAAGTTCTAATCAGAGTTAAAATTCTTTCGGCTTCAATAAATTTTTCATAAGTGTTGAATCACAAATGGAAAACATAGACCTGGATAACCAAATATCATGATATTGAATAGAAACACACAGTTTGAAGTTTGCACATCAAACAGACATTGTTAGCTTGGCTTAAATGCGCTAAAAGGCAATATAGTTTCTTAATCTCGCTGCACATTTTTTCAGAATGATGAAAAGGGTGCAAAATAGATTCTTATCAAAACTCTGCAACAAGTAGGTTCAACAATTCGATCAATCCTTTCGAAATCTCCGAAATTTCCTAAAAGGCTGATAGATGGATCAGCGTGAAATGGAATTCCTTAAGCACTTGCAGGATCGACAACATCATGTGTAAAAACCCCCGAAAAAAGACGTGCATGATTTTTACTCACACGGCTGCGAAAGGACTACAGGACGGTTCTTTGCTTATGGCCAGATTCCTCTGAAAAACGTAATTTTTTTCAACAATTTTTTTTCAATAATAATCAATTTTTTTTACATATGAAAGTACATATATTAAATTACTTGAAAACATTTTTTTTTAATTTTTTTTTTTCAAAATGGCGGTCCTGAAAATAGCTGCTGAAACTCATCCGATTCGTAGATGGATGACATTATTTCTTGGAAAAGAATTATATGAAAGCAAAAAAACAAAATGGTTTCACATTCTGTATCGAATTAGCTATGGCTTGAACCAAAATGAAACATTTTCAATGAAAAAAAAAAAATGGCGAACTTTTGAATTTTTTTAACCCTTTTTTCACTTTTAATTGTTTATAATTTTTTTAAATAATAATGAATATTTCTGGATCTGCTTCAGGTCATAGCCAGGCATCTAAAGAGTAAAATGCCGTTTGGTTCTTATCGATAAGTGCAATAGTTTTGAAATGAGAGTGTCATCCATGCGAAAAAACGTGGTTCGGAGAAAAATCAGTTTAAGCCAAAGGCACGCTGTAGCTGTCACTATCGAAGACGTTCCAGCGGCCGGCTTTTATACCTGCTTCTCGGTCTTGCTGATCTTCGGGGCTAATTCTACACTATTTCTACGAGTATACAGTAGCAATTTATGAAAAAAAATTTCGATTTTTTCAAAATTGTTTAGAGGAACCTGGCCTTAATGGCAGGTCATAACTTACTGCTCTCACATGACTAGGCATTAATACATGCAGAAAGATCACGAAAGTAGGCATGATAGAAACGTAATTAGCTAGTACTCGTCTTAGATATCTAGAAGTACTCAATGGACTGATGAAGTGTTATAATTTGATATCAAGTCGCTCTTAAAGTTCGCAAAAAGCGTTGACGTTAAGAACATTGAACTAAGCTCTTAAGGCTGTTGCCAAATAGTTTCTTTTTTTCATTCTTTCCTTCATATTACCTTATTTGAACACTCTTTCTTTAACAATTTTGCTGTTGTCCAATAAAGTAGAGAACTTCCTTCCCTCAAAATGTGTCTACCGATCTTATTGTAATAATGAGTACACCTACAGGTGTTTCGAGCACGCTGCATTTGTAAAGTTTTTTCTTTTTTTTTTTTTTGAATGATTTCAGGACTTCATTCCTTATGTACACATAAGTATGTAACTATGTAGTAGCTTAGTATTACTAAATTAAATTTTTTCTGAAGCTATAACCAGCTTACAGCCTAGCTTTGACTATGTTTGTATTAATTCGTCGACAAGTATCCATCACTGCGCTTTATTTTATCTTCCATATTCATTCTTAAATATATATTTTTTTTAGTTTATCGAAAACAGTTTTGTTATTTTTAATCTTTTTGTTAATTTCCTCCTTTATTTACTTCTATTTTATTTGTATTTACTTTTCATTTCTACAAATTCGATTTTCATTGAGTATCTGAACACTTTAAAACAAATAACGGTATTTAAATTGAAATCGTATTATAATTATATTTGCACATTGAATATAATTTTATATGTACAGTTGCATGCATGTTTGTATGTACACTAGGGTGATTCGAAATAACATTTGACGAGGTTTCTTTTTCATTAAATACCAACAATTAAAACAGTAACAGTAAAAAAATAAATAAAAAATAAGGTTTGATTTGGCTGTACTGAAGTATAAAAGATTATAAAAAGAAATCGTGTCAAAATTTTTGTTTTTAATATTTAAAAAAAAAAATCAGGAATTTCAAAAAAAGCGTAAAAAATGATTTTTATTTTCAGGCAGTCGCCATTTTTCAAAAATTTTTTTTTTTCTTGTTCCCGGACTATAACAGACAGCATCCTTACTGATTAAGAATTTCTTTTGATTTTTTTTTTTCAGACCACCAGGAGAGTCAGGATCAATGTCACCAGGATGCGCCATTTTTTTTACACCTGTCTCTCCCCTCCTTCTAATTATTTTAATTTTTAATATTTTTTTGAAATATTTTTTTTTTCTGTATTCTTAAGATATCAATAAAAACACCATAAAAAATGGATAGTAAAAATATTTTTGGTTTTTTTTTTAAATAAAATTCAAAAAACTGCTCAAAATTTGATTTCTAGAGTAGAATACCCCCTTATGTAGGTGCAGACATATTTGTACCTACAGACATGGCTAAATCGCATAAACACCTCACGTAGATTATTTATGAAAAAATTTTATAGGTCTCCAACAATTCCTTCTGGGTGTTACAAATGTTACAAACTTCATAGCAAACTGAATATATCTAAGCAGCGTGTAAAAAAAAATGACACACCCTAACGTAGATGTGAATTTAAAAAAAACTTCTGTTCGTTAATAGCACGTTTGTATATTGAAATATTTTTTTTTCGATTTTACTCACAAACAAACACCACCACAAAACAACTGGTTAGATTTTGTCGGTACATTTCCATTATTGGTCAATAGAATATACATTTAGGTATATATTTATCCATAATATATTTGAGCTGTATGTAAATATATGCATTTATGCAAATGTAGTTTAACATATTTACCTATAAATATTTTCTAATTTTTTATCATGTTTTTTTTTTGTTATTGTTTGAATTTGGTTTTTTTGTTTCTGCGGCTTTTATGTGTGGGGCTGTGTTTCGCTAAATTGAGCGACGAAAATCTTGGAAAATCAAATTTAACTGCGACAGTTGTAACTCAGTTGGTTTTTATTTTTGGGCTTAACCTTTGAAGCTGTTGAATTTTAGAGAAAGGTATTTTAAGCACAAATCATGATATTGAAATAAACATTATTTAGCCCAATATCCATATGAAATATAAAAATAATAAATGAGAAGAGGGGCTCCAACGAACATCCGCTCTTTGCCGTTAACAAAGCACAGCCAAAAGCTGTCGGGGCTGCATGTGTATCAAACGCCAATTTCAGCCAAATAAATTTCTCATATACTTGTATACCAACCGTGCGCAACTCACATACACACCGACACTTTTGTAAATATTAATGATGCGGCAGTGGAAATTGTGTGGTCAGTTACATTTCGGTTGACTTAGCAATAAAAATACACACAATTTGATTATCTGCAATCGTGCACGTGTATTTATGGCCATTTTATTGATATTTTTAGATGAATTGATATTTGCTGCTGTATTTATATTGCATTTAAATTATATAATGGCAAAAATAGAATGCCTCACTTATATTTGTGTGTGTTTTCCATTCAAACCCGCACAAAAATAATAAATAATATTATTTTTCCTGCAACCACTTTGTGTTGGTGTGTGCGGTAAACGAAAACATACATATAATTTCATTTCGCACCCACATAGCCTCACATACAGACATGCATTTATTACAAAAATTATATGTTATATAACTTAGTTTAATTGCTGGAAACAATGCGCTTTTTCAATTTGATAGCGCAATTAATTACCGTTTTACGCATTAAATTACGGTGATGTAATTGAAATCAATATATTATTTATAATTATTTAATTTATTAGACTTCTTCACGCTTGTGGTCGCAGCTTAACACGCGCACGTGCTAAAAAAATATATAAACACAAAAAATTCTAGGCCTTTGCTTTAGGTTTATTAAATAATAATACATAAACACTAGATAGACAGACATACGAGGTTTGACAATTAAGTAGTGAGACTGATTTTATTGCCGCGCTTGTGGTAAACCTGTGATTTTGATGTTCCCTTACTCTTTTGCCGGCATTCCTCCCCTCTCCACTGATATATGTACCATCACTCTAGCTTGTTTAGTTCGCCTGCAGCGTCAAGTTGAGTAGACGTGTGTTTGTAGTGCTCGTCACGAAAATGGAATAACGAAATCAAGAGCAACTCGTCGCGATAAAACTTTGCGCCAGATTGGGCGAAACAGCAAACATTGTAAGAGTGTATGGTGATAGTGCTCTTAGACCCGGAAACCAAACGCCAAAGCTCACAATGGTTGTCTCCGCGCGCCCCCCGCCCGAAAAAAGCTAGCATGAGCAAGTCGAAGGTGAAAACGATGATTATTGCCTTTTTTGATAGCCGTGGATTCGTCCACAAAGAATTCGTTCCACCGGAAAAAACTGTGAATCAAGTCTACTATTGCCAAGTACTCGAAAGATTGCGAAAACGAGTCAACAGTGTGCGCTCAGACATCGCTCGTAACTGGATCCTTCATTACGACAACGCGCCGTGCCACACCGCGCTCAGCGTGTCCCAGTATTTGGCCTCTAAAGGGATCGCCGTGTTGCAACAGCCCGACATGTCACCCTGTGACTTTTTTTTGTTTCCTAAATCGGTGGTCAAAGAACCCATTTTGAGTCGATTACGGACATCCAGGCGGTCGTGGCGAGGGTATTCGCGGACTACTTTGAAGGGGATGGCAGAGTTGTAGAATAATTTTCAAATATAAGGTTTTTATGGAATCAGTCTCATTACTTAATTGTCATACCTCGTATATCGACTCAGCTCATCATATAAAGACTGATACATTTTGAGGTTCCCTACCTTTACAAAGAAACAACGCAGAAACTTCAAGTTTAATGGGAAATGTTTCTTATCCTTCGAAAGGACATTCTTTAGCATTTATTTTTTGAAGGTTATCTCTTTCATATGTTGACCGCGGCCACATCTCAGGTGGTCCATCCGTTGAGTTAAAAATTTCGATGACCCGTTTGAGCATTTCGACTGGTAACTGGGTCAAACCACGTCCACAGATCCAGGTAAATTTTGCAAAATCACCTATTTTGAAATTTAGCAGCTCATTAGGGGGGGGCAGAAGCATACTCCGTGATATTAATATTTCGTAAATACTTTTTTTTCTTAAAGTTAATGAAGGTTGAAATTTAGAGCACGATAAAATTGTGAAATTTTTTACTCATAAACTACTAGAAATAAATCGATGAAATTTTGTGAAGTCAAAGAAAAATGTTCAATGTATTTTATAGATATCTTTTCACAGACCATTTGTTTAAATAATAGTATTTTACGTAATTTTTGTTAAACAATTGCGCAACGATCGAAGTGCCATACAATTTAAAAGCGGTTGGGGATAAAAAAAATCGGATTGGGCTGTGCCGGGGTACACGGCCGTTGGTTTTAACGTGAAACGTCTATGTTAGCGAATCGCTTTTAAAATAAAAGATTGAAATGAAAACAAGATTGACGCTGTTTTAAGTATTTTAATAAATAATCTATACCAAATTTCGTAAATATATTAGGTTGTCAAAAAAGTCTTGCGGTATTTTCGCTAGTTGGCGCTGAAAGCGCGTAGTTCTAGTTTTATTCGTCGCATCGGGTCATGCTATACCTTTTTGGAAAGCTCATTTCACGCGCTAACGCGTGTTTGATTGATTGTAGTTTCTTTTAAGTCGTTTGTGAGTTATAGCGTCGCAAACATGGAGCAAAATAAAGAGAAAATACGGCATATTTTACAGTACTACTACGATAAAGGCAAAAATGCTCTCAAGCTGCCAATAAAATTTGTGCAGTTTATGGACCCGATACAGTTTCCATTTCCACCGCACAACGATGGTTTTAACGTTTTCGTTCTGGTGCAGAGGTGGTCGAAGGTGCGCCACGCTCCGAAAGGCCTGTCGTCGAAAATTGCGATAAAATCTCTGAATTGGTCGAAAGAGACCGGCATAGTAGTCATCAAACCGTTATAAACCATTTGAAGAAGCTTGGAGTCACTAAGAAGCTCGATGTATGGGTGCCACACGAATTGACTCAATAAAAATACCGCAAGACTTTTTTGACAACCAATTATTTATTATCACTTTCTGGTTATTTTAAATATAAATACTGTCCAAATTACACTTATTTTTGTATAAATCAATCGGTTTAAATAAACTTGACAGAATCACCGCGTTATATAGTCGGAGTCACGAGCTACACTGAAAGAAACAAACACGAAGCGCCGGTTTCGCACAGTTAACCCAGTATGCCTCCCCCGCCGCCCCGCTCGGCCCCGACACGAACTCAATGTCATAATGGCGAGCTGATTATATAAGCAAAATATTCACTTCACATTTTTGTTTCAAAGGCTAATAATTTTTTAATTATAAAGGTACGATGATATCATATATTCCTTTTCGTTACGGTCCACTTTTTAAACCTGCTACCCGTATGTTTCGGGCGATTTTAAAGACGTTTCACGCCAAAAATGTTATATCTTTGGAATGGTATGAATGAACAAAAATTTTCACGATATATTTATTTCACAGGGTATGCTTCTGGTCTCCTTCCTAATGAACTGCTATAGTGTGACGTGGTCTATTCGGTCGAGTATTATCCAATCAAGAATGCTGGGTCTCAAGCTGATGGTGTTCGGAACAGTACGCTAAGTAGGCCGATTATGCTAACTATAAATTGAGCGAAACACATTCTTTACAAAACGAGAATTTTCATAATAAAGTTGGATGATTTGTAAACATTGTTCAGACGTAAGTCATTACATGATGAAATGCCAAATAATACTTTACAGTTCACGCGTGATCTGTCAAAAAAGTACCTCTACTTTGCATTGTTGCCGTAGAAAATAATATATACCAAATTTCGTGAATATATCTTGTCAAATGTGAAAGTTTTCCATATGAGAACTTGATTCCGATCGCTCAGTTTGTATGGTAGCTTTAGTTAACCGATATGAACAATTTTCTCGGATATTACATTTTTGCCCTAGAAAATAATCTATACCAAATTTGGTGAAGATACATTGTCAAATTCGAAAGTTTTCCATATGAGAACTTGATTCCGATCGTTCGGTTTATATGGCAGCTATATGTTATAGTGGTCCGATATCGGCCGTTCCGACAAATGAGCTTCTTGAAGAGAAAATGACGTTTGCAAAATTTCAAAAGGATATCTTAAAAACTGAGGGACTAGTTCGTATATATACAGACAGACAGACGGACATGGCTAAAACGACTCAGCTCGACATACTGATCATTTATATACATATATACTTTATAGGGTCTCCAACGCTTCCTTCTGGGTGTTACAAACATCGTGACAAACTTAATATACCCTGTTCAGGGTATAATAACAGCACTAGGAGCTGAGCCGCACAAACCGTTGATTACAGAATCACTGAAAAGTCTTTGTATGGAAACGTTTTTCATATAAGATATTTTCCCGTGATTTGGCATTAATTATAGCCTAAGCCATAGGTGCAAGCTATTTCTCACATACATTGTATTACAATTTATTAAATTTGTATGAATAATTAATATTTATTTAGTATTAATTATTTTCTCCTCGCACAATAATACCAAAATTTAAGTTTTTGTATATTTTCTAAGCAGGTAGTTTTTTTTTTGCATTTTCGTTAAGTGTAATATCTTAAAAATATTCTCTGAAAATTTCACGTTGATCCGATAATTAGTTTTTGAGTTATTCGACAAATAACAAAGAGAGCTCGGGCACTTCAAAGCAAAAAGGCAAACTTTAAACGAGTTTTTCTCAAAACTATGTTTTTGAACTGGTAACAACTGTAACTCGAAAACCCCTTCGGAGATTTTAATGAATTTTATACAGTTTTTGGAATAATAAACTCGGGCCTGATCATAGGATTTTTTTTTCAAAAATTTCGATTTTTTAAAACCAATTAACTGTTATTTTTTTCCAAAAAATTTAGAAAAATGTTTCTAGAGGCCGCCATTTTGTTAATTTTTGAGAAAAAAAATAAAATCCTTCGATCAAACCCAGGATTATCTATTTATAAAACTATTTTTTTTTTTGTCCGATTAATTTTAGATGACTCTCCAAGGACTTATGGTTGTCACCGCAAGTACCTTTTTTTTGGAACTGGGTCGACACAAACAAGTATAACTTTGAAAATTAAATTTTCTTTTTTTGAAAATTTCGTGACTTCAAGTCAACACATCCTATAATAATGCCATATTACTACTTTTGTAAAATAACATGATTTAACAGCAAACAAAAATACTGAAAATTCTCACTTTTTCGTGCCTCTGACTACCCCTAACCCCTTAATCAAACACCGAGAAGAAAAAAGGCCAAAGCACCTCGCATCTCATATTTTTAGACATCCAAGTGAAATAACGCAAATATAAATCAAACTACTAAGCGGTGGCCATGCTGATGATATCTAGACTAATCCAATCTAATTAATATAGAGAAACCTTTAGTTTTGCTTATGCGGGGTATACACACATATGAGAGATAAAGTTGTATCAACTCTAGAGAGAATCGAACAAACTACAACCTTCAGCTGAGCAAATTTAAAGAATCACCCTTTTGCAAACTTTCAACTAAATTTATTGTTTTATATGTCAAATATGTAGAGTGGCGAATCGTACAAACAACTGACATAGAAAATGTAAGGACTAGCATCAGCAATTCAGAATTAAGGTAAACTTAGTAACTTGGGTTCAAAAATTCGAAAAATTTTTTATTGCTTAATTTGAAAATACAATGTCTTGCGAATATACAGTGAAAATTTCAGATAGAAGTTCGAAATATTTCGGGAATTATAATGAGTTTTTTAGAGCGCCTCGGAGTCCTCTCTCCCGGAGTTGTTTTCACCCCTAACTTTTTATTAACTTTTTATTTTACAACCCTTCCTTTGATAAAATAAAAGGACTATTTTTTTCAAAGTCCGCCACTTTGTTATTTACCACTGAAATTTAACTTCAGTAGTTCCGACCAGAATGGCATGTCTTTAGATTAAGAATAATCAAGAATATTTGATTTCAGATAACATCAAGAGCCAAAATCACCCGGGCCACCCACGTGCATTTTTTTTGAGGTTCCAACTTCAAGTGACAATAATAATAATAATAAAGTATTCAATTTTTTCAATTACATTTTTTTTATTTTCAATATGTAAACAAAAACACTCTAAATATTCAAGATAATTCATTTTTATTTTCGTATGAAAAACCACCCTCAAAAGAAATCATGAAAATAGGCATAAGTTACCAGACTACTACCTTAAATGCTTTTTTCAGCTCAATAGCATGTGGAAGCAAAAACAAATTTAATTGTAGTTGAATTCGATACAAGAGAGTATGTGGGCAAACCACATGAGACTGTTTTTTGGTGTGAAAGAAATTTTTCTCTAACCACAAAACAAACGAAACATAATTCTGCTTATGAGCTTAACTAGCATAAGTTGTTCAATTGATTACTTTCTAGTGCTTGGGTAATTGAAGATAGCTAATAACATTTCTAAGCAAATGAGATCGCTAACAGTTACCAGATGGCTAAATCTCGAACACATAAATATTTTTGGCATAGTTATATATATACTCAATGCAAAAAATAGTACAAGGAAAGGTAATCCATTATTTTCAGAATAGATGACTTTAATAATCTGTATTTCGCGTTGTATGATTGCAATGCTTTTTTTGCAAAAGCTGGACAATAATAAATGGTTTAATAAGTGTAGCTTTTTCGAACATCCTCTACTAGACGGATACACTATAGAACATTATTGGCTTGACTACGGTTCGGGCAGTTTGAGCCGCTTCTATTCGCCCAGTTGAATGCCACGTTAGCTCGTGGACGGTGGTTTTAACCATAAGAGCTCTATTGTCGTCAGCGTAAGCTTTCACCTGATCACCGCGTTCCTGGAGTTCCTTAAGTAGATAGTTAACCAACAAGTACGGAAGCTGTAGTTAGGTAGGCAGTTAAGGCCATTGACCCAAAACATTAGAGAAAATACCCTACTCACCGCCTAACCGTATATTGTTGAAAGCTCCCTCAATGTCGAGAAAAATGGCAAGTGGTGCATAAGAGTTTCTTCTAAACCTAACACTACACCGTGCGAAGCATTGTCGGCACACCTGCTTTTGATATGCTGGGCTCTTAACAGTTTACCCCGGATCATTTTAACTAATGTATGTTAATAAAACCTTGACCTTAGAAGGTTATTACGCCTTACATCGAGACTAGGCTTAAACTAAGCAGTTTATTTCCAACACACAGCACACAAAAGAGCCGCAAATTAGTGTAATAAGATTCGGAGAACAGCACATGAGTTGGAGAAAGTTACAAAAATGCTAAAAATAGGAGAAGTGGAAGAAAGTATCGCATTTCATATACTTCGAAAGTAATTTCACCATCTACTAGTCCAATTGTAAAGTTTTCGTGGTTAGTTCAAATTATTATCATCAGCAAATTTCCCATTTTCGTAAAAAATCACAGAATTTTTTAAATATTTTTTATAAAGAACTAAAATTGATTGATTGAATATTGGTTACTTACAGTGTTTGCTCTTCTCGGCAGCGACTTGATGTTGGGGCGCCTGGGCCATTACGCCGAAAAGCATTAGCCACATAAGCAGCCATTTTATGGATGGCGCTGTTGTTGCCATTGTTGTTGAACACTCCGAATTAGCATTTGCATCGGTTTTTGTTGTTTTTGCTGCTGCTTCTGTTGTTGTGTTCACAACGCCAACTGTTGCCGTCTCCATGACGGTCGCATTTTTTACTTGCTTCGCAACGCTTTTTCTTTCAAAGTCGGTTTTTGCGACGGCGGCTGTTAGTGTTGTTGTTATTGTTGCCCAGGCAGTTGCCAGCAGCATGGGTAATTTGAAAATTGACCAATTGTTATTGTTTTTGTTTTGTTTGGCGCTCTCAGCAATTACAGTAGTATACGCTTTGGTTGAATTTGTTGTTGGGCAATCTAAAAGTGTTGTTGTTGTTGTTGGTATGCAAAAACCATCATCAGATTTGGCCGACTGCAATCCTTCGGTACGCTCAGCCGCAGTATTGGCAGCCAAGCGCTCGGCAGCTGCTTCGACTCGACTACTTGCTGTTGTTGCGAATTTCGCTTTTGACTCTGCCACAGTTTCGGCCACAACTATTGACTTTAGCTGTTTTTGCGCCACAGTTTCAACACATTTGCCCGCAAGCCGTGAACGCTTGTTGTTGACGCGGCCGCCCGCAGTTGATAGCGTTGGCGGCGGTGGCGGAGGTGGTGGCGGCAACGGTGGCCCCGGTCCACACGATGTCGGCCGCAACATGGCGTCTACACGTCTGCAGCGCCGTTTTTACAGCTCAACTGGCGACCAAGCTGGCTGATTTGACTACACTCCTTTTTCTACTTCTACTTCTTCCTCTACTTCTTCCTCTTCTTCTTCTTGCTTCGTTTATGTAAGTCCTTCGCTTTTTGTTGTGTTTTGCACCTTTTTAGTCACTTTAAATTGCATTTGCTATTTTCTACTTTGTATTTTTACACTACTCCTCTGACACACCCACTGAAATTGTTGTTAATATTATTGTTGTTGTTAGTTGCTGCCTCATTTTAGCGCAATTAGGCGCTTTTAATTGCAATGACACTTGCAGAAGCTGGCGGCAATCGCATTGCTACTCGGAAATTCTCATCAATTTCCATCGGTGAACGGTTTTGTGTGGTTGAGGGAAGAGAAAATGTGCTTCTCTGGCGCTCACTGCTGACCGTAAAACAAGTTTGCTGAAATTGAAAATTGAGGGAAATGCATTATTAGTGGATATTTTGGTAGCTGAGTTCTAAAGCAGAATTATTATTAGAATTATTTATTGCAGATGTTTTTGTTGTTATTATTATTAATATTTTGTTTCGTTCATAGGAACTCTTAAAAACTTTGCATTACTACCATTGTCTGAACAGCTAAAATTATATTTCCAATCTAAGAATCCTACCAAGCAATATAGTTGTCAATCGTAACCAAATGTACCCAGGAAATAAAAAGAGTTCCTTGCATTCCTACGAGATTTCACCGCTTTGTGATCAAAATGGATCAATCTAATCCACGAGGGAAACCGTACGCGTCAGTTCTATATGGTCCAAACCTTAGGGAACCTAGAAATTATAACCACCAAAACACCTGTAGGCGACTTAGAGCCAGAACGATCTGAATTTTACCTACGCACTGACTCAAATTGAAAATCGCTCCTTCTTCGTTAAATTGAAACCAGCTCCGAGCACATTTCATCCATCAGAAAACTACTCATAAAGTCAGTTAGCTTTCAAGATCGACTAAACGCATATAAATTCCTCAGTTTGCTGCATAATATCCAAAACACAGCACAAATTAACGGAGATGTGCGGTCAATCGCTAAGCTCCACTTTAAGCATCAGAATATATGTTATATACATAGGGATAATAAGCAACCTTCAAATAGACTTTGGTGGACAAAATTTCAGAGAGCAGGGATGTACCCTCTCGCGAACATATGATATTTTAAGCTAGAAGCAAACTTTTGAGAAGTTTACTACCCTATATGGAAATTTGACGAAGTACTCGTCACCATATATATATTTGCCTGATAGTTCGTGAGGACAAGAGATAACTTTCGAAGCAAGAATTTTGTTTGCAATGTTTTAAAAAGAATTTAAGAATAATCCAATAGAATTAAAACTTTGCGTAAAGCCCATTAAGATTACAAAAAACATCGCAATTTTTAGACTGCAGTCGTTGATTGACCGCTCTAGTGACCTAACGTGCCTTATCGACAAGTGTGAGTTACTGGTTGTGAGAGTAAAATTAATTTCGTGTTTATAGTAAGCAAAAGAAAACAGCGAAAAGTGATACATACTGACTAATAAGCTGCCTCTGCTTAGCATTGCACAATGAATGCTACAGGGGAAAATACAAACAATGAAAGTAATGCTCAAGAGTGGCAAATTATTACACCCAGAAACGGAAAACGCGGCAGTGCTGAATCTCCTAAATTGTATCAGAACAAAAAACAAATTATTATACATCCAAATCGGTTTGATATGCTAAGTGATGATGACGAAGACCTTCCGAAATCTGGCGGAAATATTAACGTGTCAGCGAATGAAGTAGAAGGGCCGAGTATTCCAAAACCACCACCGTTAATCATACCAGGAGTAGTTAATATTGGTGAAATGATAAGCTTTATTGCAAGTGTAATTGTTAAGAAAGATTTCAGTTATAAGTCGCTTAGAGATGGGCAAATACGCCTTATGATAAATAATATAGACTCATACAGAAAAATTGTAAAACACCTAGACAGTAACAAAATTAGTTTTCATAGCACCTCGTCAAACAAATGATATAGTGCAGTGTTATCGATGCCAAGAGATTGGACATACCAAAACTTACTGCAAAAAACCATTTAAGTGGGTAAAATGTAACTTAATGCACTCAACTGCAGAATGCACCACACCCAAAGAAATTTTGCCTACCTGTGTACATTGTCTCCAAAATCACACAGCAAATTACAAAGGTTGTGCTGTGTACCAACAACTTATTCGAAACAAACCGCAAGCTGCAAATCGTACAAAGGAGAATAAAAACACAAGCCTACACAACTTTTCAGCTCCGGGGAATAAAGAGAGCGTAAACTACACCAATAATTACACAAATAACAACACTGAGCAATCGTATGCTAATGTTGTAAAAGGTAATGTAAACAGCAATGACACGAACGGACAAAACGCAATAGAAAAAATTGAGCAATTGCTAACTAAGCAAATAGAACTAACAAACACACTGCTTAGTATGATGTCTTTACTTCTTAATAAACTATGCAAGTGAATTTAAGATTAGCAATATGGAATGCCAATGGCTTATCCCGTCATGCTTTAGAAACTGAAGTATTTTTAATTACAAATTTTATTGATATTACGCTACTGTCAGAAACTCATTTTACAAATAAAACGTTCGTAAAAATTAAAATCACTACTTTTGAATATGAACAATTTTTTAACTCTCTCGACCACAGATTTCTTGTGGGAGGTGACTACAACGCTAAGCATCCCTGGTGGGGTTCACGTACTCCCAACCCAAAAGGTAGAGAACTTTATAAATGCATAGTCAAAAACAATTTAACCACGCTTTCAACTGGTGAGCCTACCTACTGGCCGAGTGATCCCTTAAAAATCCCTGACTTACTCGACTTTGCAGTGTATAGAGGTATACCACCCCAACTGCTAGATATTGCAAGCTTACAAGAACTAAGCTCAGATCACTCGCCTCTTATTATTAGTTACAACACTGCGATAAATATTAACCAACGAACATATAAAACTTTAAATAACAAAAGTGAAATAAGTATTTTCCAAGATTGGATAACACAAAACGTGAAACTTAACATCTCAATCCAAAGTTCAACGGAACTGGATTATGCAGTTGAAAGTTTTACGAATCTTATTCATGAAGCAGCATTTGTTGCTACTCCCCAAAAGAGCAATGAATTCACATCTCGCAAATGCGTTCATGTGTCTGCTGAGATAAGAGCACTAATTCAGCGGAAAAGGCGTATACGAAAACAATGGCAAACTTATAGAAATCCAAGTCTTAAAACTGATCTAAATAAAGCTACAATGGAGCTTAAAGAAAAACTGAAAGACTTCAGAAATAAATCGGTTTCAGAATATATACGAGGTTTAAATTACAGAAATACTGATGATAACAAAATATGGAATGCTACCAAATATTTAAAACCTCCCAAAAAAAGAAATGTCCCTATAAAAGATTGTAATAATATATGGTGTAGAACAGACAAGAGTAAAGCTAACGCTTATGCGAAACATCTTGAAACAACGTTCACTCCCTTCAACAGTAGTAGTAGTAACAACGACGCTGATGTATTGCAATTCCTTGATGCCCCGTGCCAATTGTCTCTGCCAATCAAGCATATCACACCTACTGAAATTCGATGTGAAATCGAGAAACTAAGTACCAAGAAATCCCCAGGATATGACAAAGTTGACGCAAAAGTAGCTAAATGCCTGCCAAAGAAAGGAATTATGTTCATTGTACTAATATTTAATTCAATATTAAGACTAAATCATTTTCCTACGCAGTGGAAGTGTGCAGAAATTATAATGATTCCGAAACCAGGCAAGCCGGAAAATGAATTAACTTCATACAGGCCTATCATCTTATTGACATTATTCTCCAAAATATTTGAAAGAATATTTTTGCGTAGAATTTTGCCAATACTAGAAGATAACAATGTTATACCTGAACATCAATTTGGATTTCGCCGCCATCATGGTACACCCGAACAATGCCACCGTGTTGTTAACTTCATTATAGATTCTTTTGAGTGTAAAGAGTTCTGCTCAGCCGCCTTTTTGGATATACAACAGGCAATTGATAAAGTCTGGCATAGTGGCCTACTGTATAAACTCAAAAAGATCTTGCCCTCATCGTTTTATCTAATTCTAAAGTCTTATTTAACTCAAAGATCGTTCTATGTAAAAGTACGCGATGAAACATCAGATGTAACATATATCCAAGCAGGAGTACCACAGGGAAGCGTACTGGGCCCAGTTCTATATACCATTTTTACATCCGATATACCCGTAACTGAAAACGTGCTCATTGCCACATATGCTGATGACACTGCTCTACTTGCTTCAAATCATTCTCCAACTGAGGCATCAAATTTAGTTGAAAGAGAACTAAACGCAATACAGACTTGGCTAGACCGCTGGAAAATTAAAGTAAACACAAATAAATCTGTGCATATTTTATTTACACTAAGACGAGGTGATTGCCCCCCCCCTTCGACTTAATGCCAATATCATTCCAAAATGTGATAGCGTTAAATACCTCGGCATGCACTTGGATAAACGTTTAACATGGAAATGTCATATTCAAGCCAAAAATAAGCAATTGAAAATAAAATCCAAGCAATTATATTGGCTACTCGGACATAAATCCCCGCTATACCTTGAAACAAAACTACTAAGCTATATAAAAACCTATATGGACTTACGGGGTGCAACTTTGGGGTACTGCTTGTAATTCAAATTTAGAAATTTTACAAAGATACCAGTCAAAAACCTTAAGACTAATTACAAGTGCTCCTTGGTTTAACACTAATAAAGCCATTTATTCAGACCTTAACATACCATTTGTTAAAAACGAAGTAAATAAACTTAGCTCAAATTACTTACGCAGGATCAGTTATCATACTAATCCCTTGGCAATTACGCTACTAGATGAAACTAACGAAATTAATAGACTCAAACGATATCATGTATTAGACCTTCCGTTCAGGAAATAAATGTAAGAACAATAAACTATGAATTAAAAGATAACTTAATATTCTGAACATATATGTTTGAAAAACATATCGGTATATTATTATTGACCTCACTGGAGATCAATAATATAAGTTAAATTGTAAACAGGTTATTTAATTTGCTTATTATTTTTAAGATAGATTGCAAATAAACAAATTATTACAAAAAAAAAAAAAAAAATTTTAGACTGTTAACCCGTTCAAGACAACTAAACCATAACGATAAGCATCTTCGTCAACCTTATATGTTGAATAAAACTGATACGTGAGTTTGGTACGTCCGCGCAGAACGTCCAAGCCGTACCACGGGAAGACTTGAAAATTTGCACCGGTATACCTTTAGTCCTAGAGAAGTTCCAATAAATTGTATGCACCAAATTTCTGAGGCCACAACGTTCAGGATGTTGGAAAAAGCCTTCGGTGATAATTGTTTGTCGCGAGCAAGTGTGTCTGCTTGATACAAATTATTCAATGAGGTTTGAGAAAGCGTTGATAACGAACCACGTCCAGGACAGCCATCAACACCAACTAGTGATCAACTCGTCAAAGAAATAAAGGAATTGGTACATGGAAAATCGACGACTAACAGTCAGAGATCTTACTGGTATCGTTGGAATATCTGAAGGATCAGTGAAAACCATTTTGATAGATCATTCAAGCCTAAGAAAAGTAAAAGCATGATTGGTTCTAAAATTACTAAATTTTTTTGCAACACAGCGGTAAACGGTTAAGGTCTGTGAAAGAATGCATTCCGACCGCCAGGATGCCATTGAGGGGGGAGCCTGATTTAGAAGCTTCAATCGATTTTTTTTTTGTTTAAATTTTTTTAAAAATAATCTAAGAATATAACCTCAAAGTTTTAGATGAGAATTTAAAATATTTTCGAAGCTAGAAGGAAAATAGTGACCGAGCGTCTAGCGGATATATGAGCGATTGGGCAGAAAGTGAAAACTTTGACGCGCGATTTCTCTGTTTTTAATTTTTACGATTTTTCTTAATTGGCGGACAGGATAGAAAAAAAACTAAACGTCGTATGGAATTGGGGCAAAGTTTATTATCTTTGGCATTAAATTCTCTTCTAGTTAAACTAAAAAAAACTAAGAAATGGCAAGTTTGAACATATTTTTACACAACATAAAGTAAAATTTTTTTGCTCAAAAACCGCTTTATTTAATTTTTAAAAAATTTGTAAACTTTTACACTTTTTTGTGGAATTTTTTTAGTTTAACTAGAAGATAAGTTATTAAAAATATGAATCTCTTTAAATTTTTTGTTTCCGATAGAAATTGCGACCTGCATCCTGCCCGCCGTCCGACAATGCTCATGGGAAATGCATTGGACAATTGCTTCCCAAAGACGGAATATCAATGATTTCGTAGCCAAAAAAATTGTAAATGATGCTTAAATATATAACTATAAACCCTAAAAATTTCGCTTTAATCAATTATTTCTTTCCTTCCCAAAAAATCCTCAAAAAAATCGATTTTTTGAAGCCTCTAAATCAGGCTCTCCTCTTAAACGTATTTACATGTACTGGCGATGAGTCTCGCATCTATGCTTAAGACCCGTAAACAGACGATCAATTGGGCGAAATAATGCCAAAGGTGAGCCGAAGCCGGAAAAAACACGTCAACGCAGGTCAAATCAAGGTTATGTTGATAGTTTTCGCCGATTATTGAGATGTGGTGCACTCCGAATTTCTTCCCATCGGCCAAACTATCAACAAGGAATACTATTTAAGTGTTACGCGTCATTGGCGTGGAGCTATTCGTAAAACGAGGCCGGAATTATGCGACGACCACTCCTGGTTAGTTTTTCGCCAAATTTTCAACCAATATCGAACGGCAACTAGCTTATTCGCCTAATTTAGCTTCGTGTGACTTCTGGCTATTCAGCAAACCCAAACGACCGCTCCAGAGAAACCGTTTTGAGTCAATTTAAGACACTAAACGTGAATCGCTAAGCGCATTGACTTAAAAACTGATTCGAGGATTGAAAAAAACATTGGCACAAGTGTATTGGGCCAAGGGAAATTACTGTGACGAATATAGCATAGACTTTCAAGTATTAATTAAGAATTTTAAAATTATGAAAAAAGCATTACTGTTTTTCGCTCATAGTAGGATATATATACATATATATGATCAGCGTGACCAGTAGCCGTACCAAGTTTTTGAGATGTCATTATGAAATTTGAAACACATTCTTTACAAACTGAGCGTTCAAAATCAAATTCTTGGCTGGAAACATATTTTTTTGTGAATTGTATTCTAACTTCCGTACAATCAAAGTTTTTTCTTCCTTAATCTCCCTTTGATTATGAGAGGGTTTTGTTTGTTCGATTCACTACTCACCAAGATTCGTTTTGTTTTCCACAATTATCTTACTCACTTGATAGAATGTCACTAAATGAATATTCAATCCAAATGAAATCAAGAATTTGCAAATTAAAATTATTGATAGCTAAGTAACTTATAAATATATGTACAAGTACATAAGTTCAAATATTTTGCTTTAAATTTCTAAATTTAGAATTGAGTTCAAATTTACAGTATCAGCATTGGTACCTAAAGTGATAAGCCAAAAAGTCTTGAAATAAATTGCTTATTTACTTTGTACACAAATAAATATAAACCTATTAACATACCTACACATGAATTAATATAACATACTAATTTGTTACGCCTAATGAACTTTAACATCTCCAACGATCTCTCAACCCACAACTGATAACAATTGTATTCCGCATTTCACCGCAAACTTAACCGCTATATTTGTTAACTTCAAATCAATATCAGTTATAATAGTACAAAACAAATAATATTCTTAAAAAAAAATCAAAAAATTTCAAATAAACTAATCAATCAAATTTCGAATAACTAAATATTCAATCACAATGCCTCTTCCTCTCCCCGAAACACAAGCGAGTGACAGCACAGAGATCAAGTGCAAGTCCCGATTTTTGCTGTAATGCAAAATACTCGACTTAAACTTCTTAAACATATATGCTTTTTCTTTTTAAAAAATCCAACTTCCGATTATAATTTAAAATAAATTGATAAGATTATTCACAATTCAGCAAAAACTGAATGCCTTAGCTAGAAATGAATATACAACAGAGTATTCGCGGCAACTTGTTATACTTAATAATTAAAACTTGGGTTCAAAAAATCGAAACATTTTTTTTTTTTGCTTAATTTGAAAGTACAATATCTTGAGAATATACTGTGAAAATTTCAGACAGAAATTCGAAATATTTCGGGTGTTATAACGAGCTTCCTAGAGCGCTTCGGAGTCCTCTCTCGCAGTTGTTGAACTTTAAACGCGTTTTTCTCAAAACATTGCTTTTCTGGTCGGGTCCTAACTTTTTTTCAACTGAACCGATTGCTTTTAAATTTTAACAGGCTGTTCTACACACTTATAGTTCTCGTCGGAACTAACTAGAATTTTTCACCCCTAACTTTTTATTTTACAATCCTTTCTTTGTTAAAATAAAAGGACTACTTTTTCAAAGTCCGCCATTTTGTTATTTACCCTTGAAATTTAACTTCAGTAGTTCCGACCAGAATGACATGTCTACAGATTAAGAAAAATCAAGAATGTTTGATTTCAGATACCATCAACAGAAAAAATCACACGGGCCACTCACGTGTCTTTTTTTTGAGGTTCCAAGTTTGAGTAACAATAATAATAGTAATAAAGTATTAAATTTTTTTCAAATACATTTTTTTTATTTTCAATATGTAAATAAAAACACTTTAAATGTTCAAGATAATTCATATTTATTTTCCTATAAAAAACCACCCTCATGAAAATACGCATAAGTTACCAGACTACTACCCTAATACTATCTAGACGATTGAGGAGTATAACGAGTGATCCAATTAGGTCTTTTTATGGTGTGGTAGGTAGCTGTCATGTTGTTTTGGCATTACATCATGGAACGATGAACAATGTTTATAAATTGTTTAACTTTATTACGAAAATTTACTTTCTGTGAAGAATGTGTTTTGCGCGCTTCGCTCAACTTGTGGTCAACATAATCGGCCTACTCAATGTACTATTCGCAACACCATCAGCCAGCTTGAGACCCAGCATTCATTATCGGTTTATATACAACCGAATAAAGCATGTTCAGCACGCATGAAGCTGAGAGTGTACACGAAGACCGTGGAGAATTAATTCGGATCGCATCAACTAGGACTGACGTATGGAACGACTTGGCGCATTTTATGTCGAGATCTTAAAGCGTACAAAATACAACTTGTGCAAGAACTGAAGCTGCTCGACCTTCCCAAGCAACATCGCTTTGAGAGGACTAAAAAGATTCAAGAGCAGCTATTCCATTCAGAAAAAACAACGGTTTGGAGTGGTTTGTGGGCCGGTGGAATCATTTTCCTTCTTTCTTTAAAAATTATACCCGTGAGAATGTAACCGTCAATGGTAACCATGATAACCGATTATTTGATGCCTGAAATTAAAAATAGTAATCTCGGCGATATGTGGTTTCAACGAGACGTCGCCACTTCTCACCTATCACATCAATCAATGGATTTATTGAGAGAACACTTCAGTGAGCAGATTATTTCACGTTTTGGGCCGGTTGCCAACATTTAAAAGAGATAATCTTCAAAAATTAGGCAAGAAATATTCTGTCGAATGATAATAAACATTCTCCATTAAATTTGAAATGTTTGTGTTTTTTCTTTAAAAAGTAGGGTACCTCGAAATGTATCAACCTGTTAGTGGAATATACCAACTTTTAGTGGAATATTCTGTTAAATCTGTGGTTTATCTTTAAATTTAGTAATACTAGACGGCCCCACCTGTTCATTACCAAGAATATTTTTGCAGGTATAAGTTCTCAAAAGCACCGTTAGATGTTTAGCTAACTGCCTAACTCCATTTCTTAAATTCTTGGTTTGAGTCTGTGGTAAATTTCTACTGACTGGTTTACTAGTTTTAATCTGTCTAAGAATTTTTTGGATTTTGTCTTTGAAATCAATAACTAAGACTTTTTGTCCCTTTCCTACTCTTCACGACCGTTATTTAAACAAAAGACGATCGCTGTTTCAGACTTTCGGCAGCCAATACTCGAACCATTTACTTACTAAATAGCAATGACGCACTCAATTGTCCTCTACTCTACATATAATATACATCGAAAGTGTAGAGTGTAGAGTAAATAGTCCTAACAAATCTTCGCTGATTTGAAACTTGAGTGTTTTTAAGGAGTTACGTGAATTACGTCTACAACACCTCTAGAGTATTATCCTAAGTAATATTGATCCGAGTAATAGTTTCGGAGATAGAGCCTTGAGAACTTGTGCGCCCGAGGTTGGCTAGGCTACTGTGTTTTTTAAGTTTGGCAAGATTTTTCGGGACTTAAGGGGTTAGGCCACTCTAGAGGGCACTAAAATAGGCCTTTTTTGAGATTTTTTTTCGGGAAAACTATTAAATAAATCTGGTTTTTAACAAAAGGGATTTATTATACATATAATTAACTGCTTGTAACTATTTTTGAAGAAAAATTAATTGAAAAATGGCGGCTACACGTTCCGTTTTTTCGGGAACCACGGCCGGACACACAGCTCTTGTAATTTTTTTATTTTAATGAGTTGTTGAACGGTTTTCGCTTGTAAGTAGCACTGGCTACAGAAGTACGTAGGATTTTTTCGATATATTTTTTTGACAAAATGGTGGGCCTTTAAAGAGACAAGTAACAATTTGGCCTAAAAATTGTTCGAAATTTGTTAATGAAAAACAAACTATGCAAGATAAAAAAAATCCTCCGTACTTCTGTAGATAATGTATTTCTGAAGATGTTGTCAATATTTCAAGTGAATCGGTTGTAAATTGTTTGAGCTATGTTTCCGGCCAACTTGAAAAAAAAACAGTTTTGAGATAAACGCCGAACGAACGGCCTTCGACTAGATAACGAAAATGGGGCATTTAGAATTTTTCCCTGTCATAATCTTTCGGGATAACATTTATGAGACCATAATGTATCATTTGAAAAAAAAAAAATTAATTTTCCGAAAGATCTAGAGTGGCTTAACCCCCTAACCGATCTTCATGAAATTTTACACAGGCCTTTGAAATACAATTCTTAAAGATTAGGTCAAAGGATTTTTGGTCTATTACAACTATTTGAAGAAAAAAATTGTCACGAAAGCTTAAAATATTTTTTTTTTTCAAAAATTTCAAAATTTCTTTGTTAATGGTGTATGTTTGTAAAATTCTAATAAAATATTTAATTTTTTATATGAGAAAAAAATTGTTGATATGAGGCTTTTTTTAGCCGGAGAAAATTCATATAACCCCTTAATTACTTTTTAATTATTTTGATTAAGCAAATTAATACGAACTTAAATACTTAAGCACCTAAGCGACAAGAGAGCAATCAATGCCGCTGCAAATATTTACTTAACATACATACCATATATTAGCACAGTTATTTGCACACTTGGGTATACTAATCCCCTATAAACAGTTTTTTCCGTACTCATATACTCGATCCACGCAGATTTTTGCATTAGAAGTGGAATTTTCTCTCATATCCAATTGTCTGGCACAAATATTTAATTTGCTGACAGCTGATTGCCATTGCGCGCATTTCAATTCATTTCACCAACGCACCATACATGCAATAAATAATAAGTGTAAGTATATGTATGCATAACTATATATACATACTTATATGTAAAAGCACATTTTGCATTGAGTAACGAAGGAAAACCTTCAGAGTTCAATGCATGGGAACATGACGCCAACTTAATTGCGAATATTGTTGCTGTTGCTGGTTTTGTTTTTGCTATTGGGAAACAAAATATCTTTATATCAACCATTATATCCGTAAAAACTGAACGTTGAAAATGAAGTGCTTGTATGGAAAATTTTTTCAAATGCGAAATTTCGCGCGGAGCCCCATCATCGAATACCTTTCTTTTTCTAAGTTGGTATGACTGCCAATGACATTTTGGTTGGTACAAATAATTCAAAGAGGGTCCAGGACGCGTTAACGGCGAACAACGTCTGGCACATGAATCACCATCTACTTATGATGATTTGGCGAATGGTTTTAGATCTATGCTTACGACGCAGAAACAGACGAGAAAACGACCGATGCAAAGATGAGCCGAAGCCGTCAAGAAAAAATACTATTCGAGTGTTATGCGTCGTTTGCGCGCAGATTTTCGTAAAAGAAAACCGGGGAGGTTTTAGTTTCCATACAAACAGAACGATACAAATCTAGATAATGATCTTTTCATACCCTTTTATGCTATATGAAATGCAGTTGTGAAGGGTATTACAGATTTGGTAAGGACGTTTTATATTATTTTTCTACATTCTAATGTTGTCATCACTTTCACAGAGACAACAAAAAACGCACACGAGAAATATGCAATAAGCTTTGTTTACGCTTGAGTGTGTATGTATATGTGTGCTGTCTGATAAGGCAATCGACCACCCAATGCGCTCATTTCAGCGCAAAACGCGCACAGCGGTATATATCCATACACATACAAATATACTATATATAGTTTATGCATATATACATATACACATAATGTGCATATGCATACATATTTATAATTACATTACATATATATGTTGGAGGGCTGAAAGCCACATTGGCGCCAAGCCACATCGCCAAACAAATTAAGAACGAAAGTGACACTTGAGCAGACGTTGCGTATACGCCCCGGACTGCAGGCAATAAACAACATCTATGAACAGCACAACAACAGGTGGGGAGGCGACAGGCGGCTGGGCTGTGGCGTGGCGATGATGTGGTGCCGCCTGGCCAGTGCTGCTTAGGCACCACCACTAGTCATTCAGCAAACTAACGAACCAAGTGACCGCACAAGCCAACCGACTAACTATCAAAGAAACCTTTTTACCACCAGCAGCAGCAGCAACAACAATGAGTGCAAACAAACCATGGTAACAGCATTAGACAATCAAGTCAACTATGCATTTTCATGCAACTTTCAAGCTTTTAAGTACTTATATAAATATATTTTTGTATACATAGATGATATACAATCTCATATATGTATATACACGCATGTCTGTGTGTATATACAGCGCTTTGTAAATAGGTGTGCTCCAATTTACTTTAGCAGTAGTGAGTCACAGTCCAATCAACTCTCCAAGCAACTCAACAATTCAAGCCAAGGCTATTTTGGTCATTCCGAGTTATTGCAAAAGTAGGATAGTTAATGGTGAGCGCATTCTTTGTGTGGACAGCTGGAGGAGAGGCTGCCATAAATGCATATTACTATATATATAAATATATATATGTATTCGATATTTTGCACAGGAATATTAGTGAATAACAATAAGAGAAGCAAATTGAACTGGTAGTGAACGAGGAACGTGAAGACGAAATATCTCCTGTCATCAAGCAAACAGTCGTCGCACTCGCGACTGGGCTCCCACACCACTGTTGATAATCACAACTTCGATGTCGTTGTTAGTTTCTTCTATCTTGGAAGTCGGCAATTGAGAAGTAAAGTCCCCTCTCAACGAACAAAGAGCCAATTTTATAAGTATTTCGTCATCTCTGTCCTAATCAGGCATGTTTTCTTCAACAGTCAGCGAGATTATGGAAAGAGCACTTCGTAGGTTAAACCTATGGGCTAAAAACAATGGACTAGGAGTTAACCCGAACAAAACAGAACTGATGCTATTCACAAGCAGAACCAAAATACCTCAGTTCCAACTTCCGGTACCAAACGGTACAACACTCACTCTATCCCCAACAGCTAAGTATTTGGGGGTGGAGATTGACGCCAAACTGTCCTGGAAAATAAATATAGAAAAAAGAATAAACAAAGCATACATGGCCTACTATACTTGTAAGAAAATCGTCAACAGGAATTGGGGCCTCAAACCAAGTATAATCATATGGATGTATACCGCT
The DNA here is from genome assembly GCA_037783105.1 of Bactrocera zonata. Taxonomy (NCBI): domain Eukaryota; kingdom Metazoa; phylum Arthropoda; class Insecta; order Diptera; family Tephritidae; genus Bactrocera; species Bactrocera zonata. The sequence continues at coordinate 27,656 of JBAWJQ010004715.1, forward strand.
GTCATAAGACCTATACTCTACCTAAACAAACACAAAGAGCAGCATGTGCGGGTGTTACTGGTGCAGGCCATGTCCGACTAATGCGCTCAATGTGATCCTTCATCAACTACCAATGGACATTTTTATTCACAAAACAGCAGCTATTGCGGCGATAAGAATAAAAGAATTGGGAGGTTGGAATCAGCAGAACTACAGACATAGTGTAATCCTAAACAAGCTCACCATTAATAAATCAGACTACATTCTCCCAAAGCTGGACTTCAATAGACACTTCCAGGTGAGGATACCATCTAGACGAGAATGGAGAAGAGGTTCAATAGGAGAGGAGGATACCATCTCAATCTACACCGACGGGTCCAAAATGGACTGCGGAGTAGGCACGGAGATATTCTCCGCTGATCTAGGCATATCCCTCTCTATACGTCTACCGAACTCGGCTAGCATCTTCCAAGCAGAAGTACTAGGCATAGACAAAGCCTACGAAGTTCTATTAGAAAACCACGGGAATATACAACTATATTTACGGATAGCCAGGCGGCGCTCCTGGCCTTGTCTTCACCCATGACAAATTCCAGTATAGTTCACAACTGCAAGAGAGCACCAAGCTCAATAAAAGACAAGCTCCAACTAAACTTGATCTGAGTTCCCGGGAAAAGGAACGTTTTCGGTAACGAAAAAACAGACGAGTTGGCAAAGGCAGGAGCTTTCTTCAATGAAGCCGAGGCGGAGAGATCAATAGACAATTTCAACAAATTGCAAACAACAGGTAGAAAAACATTACAAAATGCGTCATAACTAAACAATTATGGCCAGCATATGACAGGAAAAGAACCAACGACTTATTAAATAGGTTAAGAAAAAGTATTTACAGAGTAACAGCTACCACAACAGGGCACTGACCATTTGGGGAACATGCGTCCAAAATGGATATGCCCTACAACGACATCTGCCGTGGCTGCGGAGTAGCAGGGAACAAGGAAACAATCTTCTACTTTCTCTGCGAATTCCCAGCTCTAGCACAGATCCGACACAAATCATTTGGAATCCACAAAGCACCAAACCTTGAATGGATTTCCACCAAAAGCATATCGGACATAAGTAGTTTCATCGAAACCTCAAAATGGTTTGAGAGAGAAGGTGAAACGTAATAGCAGATACAGGAGGTTCTACTAATTAGTGTATCAAAATGGCACATGAGGTGCTAATTGAGCCCGTCAGGGCTGCACTCCTACCTCTGTCCTGCTATATGGTGGATAAGCATAGACGATGATAACATCTGACGAGTCGACGTTATGAGTTTTCGAGAGAAAGGTTTTGCGAAAGATTTATGGTCCTTTGCGCATTTGCAACGAAAAATATCGCAGTCAATAGAACAATGAGTTGTACGAGATTTACCACGACATTGTAATAGTTTAGCGAATTAAGAGACAGCGGCTTCGCTGGCTAGGTCTTTTCGTCTGAATGGTTAAAAACAAAATCTGAGAGTATTTGATGCAGTACTCACCGGGGTAGCAAAGGCCAGGGTGGAGAAGGACGTGAACTAATTTGCACCAACAGCGAAAAGGAAGAACGACTGGCTGTTGTAAACTGGGCTATAATAGCGTAAGCTGCAGATACGAGTACGTCAATAAAGAAGAAGAGGAATACAATACAAATTTGGCTTGTCGATCACTACTAGCTATAATTTAAAAATCGGCAAAATACAGTAACAACCATGCGCACCTATTACATAGCAGAAATCATAAAATGACTTCAACTGCGTTAGTTCACTACATAAATAATAACGCGCCAACTATTTTCTTAAAAGATGTCAATATTCTCGAATTTCTCAGGTTTGGAAAGCGACCCAACAAAGAACAGTTCAGCGGTGTTAATCTTGGACGCCACGCCGCATGTCCACTACCCGAGATAATTCGCTTACCAATACTTTCCTTCAATAAAAAGATTGTTTTCTTGGTTGTATGACATGAAGAGCTGAATTGTTTGAATCAGAGGTCATCCACATCAATATCCTGCAATTCAGGCACGAAAGTCATTAACCAAAGCTCTATAGCGTTTCCCATTTACTCATTGATTTCTTCATTTTTAAAGAAACCCACAGAGTACATGAAACAATGACTTTATGAGGATGTAACGGTGTCTCAATAATGATTTAAAGCTTTATCATCACTTTATCATCTCATTTTCTTATGAGAATCGTGAAGTCATCCATAAACTGGAAGGACACACCTTCACTATCATGCGATGGCGGATGAGCCGTTTCGGGTATTATTCGATATTCGCTGAGGATGCTCATTGTCTACTACACAGAGAAAACATGGAGCGAAACCTATCCTTAGTTAGTCCAATTATCGGCTATGCTCTATGTCGACCGAATATTGGGCGCAAAGCGCAATGCGTTGCACCAACCGAACCATTAATTTGGCGATAAATTCGGTGATTTGCAAAGTCTATTCATTATGAGATGGCAAACCAAGTATAAATTAAGTAACAGTTGTCAAAAACTACCGAAAGCTCCCAAAAAAGTATTGCCTCATTGTCAATCATACTTCTAAACAATTTTCTGTTATACGAACTATGATTCAATAATGGATAAATAGACATGTGAAAACAATATATGTTCTTCTAGATCGCACTTAACGTAACTATGTAAAGTTTTTGACTTTTTGCCTAATATGAAATATCTTATAAGAATTATAATTGTTAAAAAACGACATAACGACTAACCATTGTTGGCACAAAAAATTGTTACCGTTGTCAACATGTTCTCGCTCTTCTAATCTACATATTATTTTCATTTTCGTATCTCCAGATGATTTTCTTATGCATAACTTAATCAACAGGTGTTGCCGGAAACCAGGCGTGAAACACAATTCCAAGCCAGCGAAAACAGTTTTAATTTTTGTTAGGTGGCACCATCTTTTTCCTACGTTTGTCCATAACTACATGACATTGTTTTAGATGTTTTACACTTGTAAAAATTTAAGTGTGAATTATTTGTCAAATTATTTTTTAAAAGAAAAAAATGTTTAAACAGCTTCTAATAAGCTAACTGGCAGCTTTCAAAACTTGTTTATAAAATATTCAATTCCATAATATAAAAAATGTGGCAACCCTTCTTCTACAGAATTCTATTTTTGTAATATAACCTGCTCAAATATTAATTAATATTTCTTATTATTCTAAGATTTTACGCAGCTTTTTACAATTTCCTTATTAGCCTGTTTCTCTTAATTATATTTTATTTCAGTGTCGGTGCTTTTCATTACAGTTGTTTAAAATTTTTTAAGCTTCTAAATACTTACTATAACAAAACCAATTGCACCAATACTTAACTCTAGCTCTCGGGCTGCTATACAATTAAAGTTCTCTTTAAATGTCTCAAATTAATTTGATAAGTTTTCCCATAAATATTAAATTAGAGATGGCTAAAACCTACGAGTACATACTCTTGTAAACATATCCAAGCTAAAGTATATTGTAATAACGCGTGATCTAAGTAGAGTTACTTTTTTCAATATATCACGTGAGAGTCGTGTCAAACTGTCAACTATTTTTGGCATTTTATTTCAAAATTTAATAACCGACTATTTAATGCCTGAAATTGAAGCGCGGGGTCTCGGTGACATTTGGTTTCAACACTTCGGTAAGCAGATAATTTCACATGTTGGGCCGGTCGATTGGCTACTAAGATCGTGTGATATGACACCGTTCGACTTTTTCCTGTGGCGATATGTCTAAAGTCTATCCGGACAACATCGCTTCTATTCAGGCCTTGGAGACCATCACGCGAGTCATTCGTCAGTTTCCAGTCGACATGCTCGAACGAGTCATCAAAAATTGGACTCAACGGATGGACCATCTGAGACGTAGCCGCGGCCAATACTTGAGAGAGATAATCTTCAAATAATAAATGGCTAAGAATGTTCTTTCAAATGATTATAAACATAACCTATTAAATTTAAAGTTTCTGTGTTTTGGCAGAAACTTTTTCAATGTTTTAAAATGTTCGAAGTATAAACCCATGCTTGTCTTGCAAAGGGCAATTTTAAAATTTCTAGAGTAAATGTATTATCTTTTGATTCAGCCCCTGCGGTGAAGATTAAGATTAAGAGAGAGAAAGGCAGAAAGACAGATCTCTGTATTGTTTCAAGACTTTATTCTTTATGTATTTATGTATGTATATCTTAATAACAAAATTATAGTACCTCAGAGTTCGCCCATTACGCCCGGATATAAATAGCGAAATTTAATTAAATGCGGAATTGGGTCAGTTGCTCGCCCAGAAAAACAAATGCACACACACACACATGTGAGCAGTACGCACACAATGCTGCTTAGTAGCAGCGGGTGAGGAAGCAGAAGAAAACCGAGTGGAAAATGAGTTAAGCTGAGGAGACGCCGCTGTGGTTGAGGCCAACGAAGTCTTGACTGTAAATGGTTGCCACTAAATAGGAAGCACATATAGCTACGAGGCTTAGGGATACCGCAAGGACCATCAAGTGAGTCAAGCCGACGAGCTGGCGATTGCTGTGGAGACATTTGAACGGTAAATAAAAAAATGAAGCGAAAGCAAGAAGAATTAAATAATGAAGATATTGGAGGAAATCGAATAGCATAATCAATAAAATCAGCAACGACAACAACAAGCTGGTATTAATGGAAAATATGAGCAGCATGCGTGTCTAGCGCACGCTTCCGCTACAAGCTGAGCACCGAGCCACAAAGTATTTCTTTTTCTACAATCTTGCTGTTCGCCAAACTCCCCTGGAGTGCATGCGGGTCAATCACTTCCGGTTCCGGCGCACAACTCAATTTCAGCCCCAGCGAAGAAACGATAACGGTGTCCGAAAAAAACTGCTTGCGGCAGCAGCAAGCTATTAAGTGTATTTACGGAGCACACCAAGCAAGTGTGTATGTGCGTATGAGTCCGTCTGCAGGCATTTAACTAGTCTGCGCTCATATGCTCGCGTTGAATTGCGTTTGCAATTTTTATCGCTGATAAAGTTTAATAGTAGATTCGAATTAAGTTCTCATACAAATGGTATTGCAAACCTTTTTGTGTTGTTGTTGTTGTGCTATCGCTAAGGTCTGCTGCTGACGGCAGCAAAGTCGTCGTTGGCAGAAAACTCTTTCAATTGCGGAGTCAACAGATGGACAAGTCCGATATGCAATCTTAATGGCGTAAATAATTTCGTACATATGGCATGTGCTTGTAGGTATGTGTGAGTGTCCTCGATATAAATGCTGTTATCACAAGCTCCTATATAAAGCATTTTCACTTCTAGTCGTTTCTCACTCCCTTATCTCGCTTTAGTTCTTCGTCCTCTCACTAGCACCATGTGCGCATACTGCTCTCCCTCTCTCTCCTCTCCCCAGTAAAAGACATTTTCTAGACACTCCAGTACAAAAAACGGCAGTGCAATCGAAATGAAAGCTTTTTTCAAGAAAAGTTCCTTAAAAATTTCAGACAAAAATCCACAATTATCGCACGGATTTTATTATGTGCTTTAGAATTAGCTTATTTTTGCCATTTCAATCACTCGAAGTGGGTTTTGATGATCCAAGTTCCTTCAAACTACGCACAATTTCCTAGATGTGTTCTCTGGTACTATGAAAAATAGTTTAGTACCAGAACTTCAGTGATATTAGGATAATCCGAAAGTGAAAACACAAATAAGTATTACCAGAGTGTCGTATTTGAAAACAACGGAACCATATTATTAATTAAGCTACTGATGAGTGATATGTGAATTAGGCGCTGGAGAATGAGCGTAGTGAGCATTCTCACGGATGGGTCGAAACTCGAGGAAGAAACTTTCAAAGAAGTTCAAAGTTAGAGGAATTTTATATGATAGAGAGTCCTTGTCCGGGTTGCATGAATTGGTAAGGGACTGAGTATCCGTTGTCCTACATGGTTCTAGCGCTAGACCTCTGGACTTTGCGTGAGCTGAGCAGGTGCTGATGTTTACCTGTGCGACTTCGAGGTCCTTCGGACCTAGAGTATAACGACCTACAGATCTACTTGCTCGGTGCAAAGTTTATCTTGCCGCATACCGTTTTGGTTAGGTTCAATGGCTGATCCAAGGATCGCGTTTGGATTACTATATGCAATCCTTTGTGAAAAAATAAAAGTAGTACTTCTGTATGCGATGTTTTGGCAGCAATCCGGTAGTAGAAAACATGAGCTATCCTTTTCAAGTAATAGCGGGGCCAGGATGCCTTTGAGCGATTCCTCTGGCACCCAAGCTAAGCTTATCACAAAGTTACTTGATTCCATTTATCGATGACATTCTTTAAGCAGCGTTTAACGGACTGTTAGTGCGCTCAAGACTACTATGGCTATTTGATAATAATATACGCTTATGTTAAAAACGGTTTGAATCGAGTCAATACGTGTTCAAAGTGGGTCGAGAACATGTTAAGATAAAGCTCGCTCTTTGCCGCCATGAACCTCTACCAATGAGTGACACGTTTCCATGACGGTCGGATCTACGAAACCGGAATGGACCCGGCTTTTTATTTGGCTAAGGGCTGTCATATCGGCAGCGTTCCTTCAAATTACTAGAGTGAGGTATTCTACCACTACAACGACAACAACAGGGCCGTGTTCTTTCATGCTTAAATCAAAGATTTAATGCTTATAAATCCTCGCTGGTTCTCATTGGTTCTTCGCGACTTTCATGCTTACCTGATTTGGCTCCGTACGACTTCTGCCTATTCAGCAAACTCAAAAAAATGAATACGAGTTTGAATGCCTTTTTGGCACGTTGTGGAGATAAAGACCGAATCGAACAAGGTGCTGAAGGATATACCGACAAAATACTATACTGTTTCGAGAACTGGAAAAAGCGTTGACAAAAGTGCGTTTTATTGGACGGGGATTGCCTTGAATGGGAGGAAATTGATTTAGCACAATGAATAAATAATTTGCTTTTCATAAACAATAACAACTCACTTTTTGATCACATTTGTGTATTGATGATGGTATGTGAAGAACCTTAATTAAACACAGATGTGTGATATTGCCAAAACTAGATAAAAATCAGGTCAATATGAGCCTTACTATATATCACATATATAATATGTGACACACAATTTTCAAACTTCCGGTTGGCTTTATACCCGCTCTTTATCGTTCAATAACTAAGATATATTATCAAATTTGCCAGCGTATAATATTAACTGTACTTTATTTTAACGCCGAAAAAATATGTAAAATTGGTCTGCGAATTACCCCGGCTTCCGTATACAACATGTAATGATTTTTATTATTGTAAAAAACATTTTGACGAAAATTTCGTTCAGTGTATGAGTTATTTATTTATAAAATTGCTTGAAAATATATTCTCGGGCACTCCTGACCAATGTCAAATGTTAATGCGACAAGTTCAGAGTTTTCTCTATTTATATTAAGGGCTTAGCGCTGAATGTTCTCAACCTCAGCTCAAGTCCTTAGTAAGGAGTATGTTTAAACAAGCTATTGGAAAGTCTAAGGGAGAAACTTTGGTTATAAAACAAAAAGCAAAATATTTATTGTAATTCTGTAATATAATAATTTCACTAAGGAACTAAATACGAGGTTTGACAATTAAGTAATGAGACTGATTTTATAGCCGCGCTTGTAGTAAACTTGTGACCTTGAAATTCCCTTTCTCTTTTTCCAGCACCCATCCCCTCCCATTGGTAATATGTACCATCGCTCTGGCTTGTTTAGTTCGCCTGCTGCGTCAAGTTGAGTAGACGTGTACTTGTAGTGCTCGTCACGAAAATGGAAAAACGAAATCAAGAGCAACGCGTCGCAATAAAATTTTGCACCAGATTGGGCGAAACAGCTTCGGAAACGTAAGCTAAACTTGTAAGAGTGTATGGTGATAGTGCTCTTAGTCCCGGAAACCAAACGCCAAAGCTCACAATGGTTGTCTCCGCGCGCCCTCCGCCCGAGAAAAGCTCGCATGAGCAAGTCGAAGGTGAAAACGATGATTATTGCGTTTTTTGATAGCCGTGAAATCATCCGCAAAGAATTCTTTCCACCGGGGAAAACTGTGAATCAAGTCTACTATTGCTAAGTACTCGAAAGATTGCGAAAACGAGTCAACAGGGTGCGTCCAGACATCGCTCGTAACTGGATCCTTCATCACGACAACGCGCCGTGCCACACCGCCCTCAGCGTGTCCCAGTATTTGGCCTCTAAAGGGATCGCCGTGTGACTTTTTTTGTTTCCTAAAACAAAATCGGTTGTCATTCATCATTATATTAATTATTGGACTACACCATGAATGAAATCAAGGAATACTAAATTGATCAAATTAGGGTTGTAGATAATTATAACATTTTGTTTGCATTCAAAAGTGGGTTCCCCATTTTTAGTCGATTACGGACATCCAGGCAGCCGTGAAGAGGGTACTCGCGGACTACTTTGAAGGGGATGGCAGAGTTGTAGAATAATTTTCAAATATACGGTTTTTATGGAATCAGTCTCATTACTTAATTGTCACACCTCGTATAAGTCTTGGCATAATTCAACCACATTATTTAACCACCAAAAACGTTTAAAACCCATTTTTTCCTAAATAAACAAAAAATATTACACGAAAAAACTGACTTTATGCATATACCAGCCATTGTCAAAATGCTCTTGTGACGCAGTGCATTGTCCTGATGAAAAAAGTTTTTTTCCTTCTGCAAACTGAGTCTTTTTCACGAATTTTTTCCTTTAACTGGTTCAAAAGGTTGCAATAATATTCAGAATTAATTATTTTACCAGTTTGCAAGTAATCCACAAACATAATTTCTCTCGCATCCCAAACATCTGACACCATAACCTTTTTGGCCGAAGCCGAACAACCAGGTTCTCAACACTCTTTAGCCTCCTGTTTTGATTCAGGATCATGGTGAAAGACCCCATTTTTATACATTGTGATGATTCGACAAAATCCGCTCTATCCTTTTTAAAATGTTCCAACTCTTGCTGAGGAAGTCGCATTCGTATATGTTTTTGTTCCATTGTTAGCGAATGTGGCATTCATTGTGCACACAGCTTTATAAAACCAAAAATTTCGCTTAAAATATGAACCACACTGCCTAATGAGATATGTAGAACCCTTCTGAATCTTTCTCAGTCAAACGACGATCTTCCAAAACCATATCCTGTATTTTGGCTATGATTTCTGGTGTGGATGCGCTTTTTGGACGTCCTTCACGTGGATCGTCTTCAAGGCATGTACGACCACGTTTAAATTCAGCAAACCATCTTTCTGCTGTTCTAATTGTAGGTGAACATGTGTAGAGTATACCAACAAAACAAAAAAACAAAAAAACAAAAGTGGGCTAGTAGCAACGCACTCTCTCATCAAACGACAAAACTTATTATTGAACAACCTGGTAATTCGCAACATTTTTAGCCAAAAGTTTACTCTCTTTATGCTGTATACCTCACAACCTCTTTAAAGTCACATAAATCAGTCCGCAATCAGTTCCATTTTTTGCTTTTTCTCCTCTTTTTACTCTAACATTCATAAAAGTTTCTGAAAAATAATGCTTAAAAAGTTTTGCTGTCAGTCTTAAAATGCTTTTTAATGCCACTTGTGACGTCACCTAAAGTATAGAATGTATAGAATGCAACGAGTGCAGCAACAAAAGCACAGCTTTTTTATGTTAAAACGATGCCTGACAACAAGTCGTGAACTAAAGTTGTATAATATGTGTGTACACAGTGCTTTCCAAAGAAAACAGGACTTTTTGAATCTAGCGCTCCCTGGTGGCGCCACCTATATGTCGACTGGTGCGTTAATCTGCTATCTTTATCGGTTGTCCGGCATGAATTTTATGACATTTCATTGATTGGAAGTGAAGTTATTGCGTTTTAAGTGTCAGTATGTTTGTGTTATCGGTGCGAAAATGAGCTTCGAACAAAGACCCAACATTAAATTTTGTTTTAAAATTGGTAAAATTTTACCGAAACCTTTCAATTGATGAAACAAGTTTATGGCGGTGATTGCCTATCCCGTAGCAGAGTGCAAGAGTGGTGGTCAAAGTGGTCATGAGGACATAAATGACGATTAACATGTGGGCCAATCAAAATCCGTGATTAGCGAAATTCCATCGAAACTGTGTGTGAATTCATCAAAAATCAGACGAAATCATCATTGACATCCATGGAAATGGAATTGAACATCTTAAAAACATTCATTTATCGTATTTTGACCGAACATTTGGGCTTACGAAAGGTTTGTTGCATACAAATTGACTGACGCCTAAAAATCGCTCAGAATCCAACATTCGATCGAAGCTTGTGACCGATTATTTGACCAAAAATCACATTTTAACCATTAACTATTCCCTGTGTTCACCTGATATGGCACCGGGTGACTTCTTCCTTTTCGAAAAATGCATTTGTTTATGAAAGGAAAGCGTTACTCAGACGTAGAGGCCATTCAAAAGGCTTGCACTGGCATACTGGCGATCACACCGGCCAACGAGTTAAAACACTCCTTCGACATGTTTTTGGACCATGAAACAGAAGGAGAATATTTTGAATAAAATATTTTGAATAAAATAAATTGATTTTGCCGAAAAACCCATTTGTTCTGTTTTTTTTTTTAAGTCCTGTTTACGTTGGAACGCACCTTGTATAACACAGCAGCTGTCGTATGTGCATCTATGTCTGTATGTGACCAGATGAATTTACATATTTACATATATTTATGTGTGTTCCAGAAACAAAGAATATGCTTTTATAATATATAACGTACTTGTATATACATCATGCATGTATGATTGTATGTTTTTGTTGAAAACAATTTGCCTTAATATCCTGAAGTCAGTCTTATCGAAAGTGCTTGCAAATCGCAGCACGAAATTGACATTCGATTGTGCTAAGTGACAATATTGAAGGCAATACTACACACTCACGCCAATAAAATCGTAGCAGAAATCAATGTGGCACTTATTAGAAATTTGCTGCAAATTCATTCTTTTCGAAAGGTGTTTGTGAGTAACAATGAAAATTACTTTCAGAGGAAATTGCCAATATGAAGAAATTACCATCAAATTGCTTTGGGAGAAAGCAGACAATAAGTGTATTAAAAAAGTATTTATATCAGAGTGATATGACTTCTTAAAAAGAGCACACAAATTGTTAATAAAATTCCAATGTTTTGTTGTGTAATGTGAAGTACAATCCATACAATTAGGTTTCGAAAGCAATATCATTTAAATGACCTTTACGACTTCTCTTTGCAAGAACGAATTCGATGAACTTAATTTTCGAGTACATATTTCCACTAAATCAAGTCGTATGTCATCAATAGCACTATCAGTATTGACTTTTAAAGCTTGAAGAGAGTCTGGTTTATTGCTAAAGACCAATGACTGCAAATAACGTTACAAGAAGTAGTATAATGGTGTTAAGTCAAAACGTCTTGGAGACCATTCAATGTCACAATTGTTGTGTGGCACATAGTCACGTCTTTTTGGAAAAATATGTTGTCAAGATCAACTTCTTGCAACTGCAACCATAAAAAGTTGGTTGTCATCGATCTAAACCGCTCTCAATTGACAGTAACGAAATCATTAGATTCATTTCGAAAGAAATAGGAATTGATAATTCCTCCAAACCAAAAACTACACCAAACTCTGAATTTAGCTGAAAATAATGGTTGTTCATACATAATTTGTGGATTAGATTCACGCCAGCATCTACAGTTTAGTTTATTTAACACATCCTTCAGATGAAAGGAAGCCTCATCGGAGCAAATAAATTTCTTAAAAAAATCGTTATCGTTTAAAGTTATTCTGAGAAAAAATTAACAAATTCGCGACGTTTGCAGTGGTTCAATGGCTTCAGTTTTTGAGTGAGAACAATTTTATACGGATGAAAGCTTAAATCCTTGGTCAAAATCCAGTTTGTGGTTTGAGATGAGTACCAATTTTAGAGAACGCCTTGGAATCGACAAATTGGGGACTTTAGCAACACTTGCCTCAGTGGCAGCAATATTTTCATTACTTCGACTGTATATTTGTCTTATAAGCATTTGAACATTATTTCAACATAATTTTATTTCATTTTCGTTAAAAAGGCTTGCCAACTGAACAATTAAAATTTTTATAATTACATATTTTTTTGTTGATAATTTTTGTGGAACATATTATACCCTGAACAGGGTATATTAAGTTTGTCACGAAGTTTGTAACACCCAGAAGGAATCGTCGGAGACCCTATAAAGTATATATATAAATGATCAGTATGTCGAGCTGAGTCGATTTAGCCATGTCCGTCTGTCTGTCCGTCTGTCCGTCTGTCCGTCTGTCTGTATATATACGAACTAGTCCCTCAGTTTTTAAGATATCATTTTGAAATTTTGCAAACGTCATTTTCTCTTCAAGAAGCTGCACATTTGTCGGAACGGCCGATATCGGACCACTATAGCATATAGCTGCCATACAAACTGAACGATCGGAATCAAGTTCTTATATGGAAAACTTTCACATTTGACAAGATATATTCACGAAATTTGGTATATACTATTTCCTAAGGCAAAAATGTAATCTCCGAAGAAATTGTTCAGATCGGTTGACAATAGCATATAGCTGCCATACAAACTGAACGATCGGAATCAAGTTCTTGTATGGACAACTTTCACATTTGGCAAGATATATTCACGAAATTTGGTATATATTATTTTCAAAGGCAACAATGTAATCTCCGAAGAAATTGTTCAGATCGGTTGACTATAGCATATAGCTGCCATACAAACTGAACGATCGGAATCAAGTTCTTGTATGGACAACTTTCACATTTGGCAAGATATATTCACGAAATTTGGTATATATTATTTTCTAAGGCAACAATGTAATCTCCGAAGAAATTGTTCAGATCGGTTGACTATAGCATATAGCTGCCATACAAACTGAACGATCGGAATCAAGTTCTTGTATGGACAACTTTCACATTTGACAAGATATATTCACGAAATTTGGTATATACTATTTCCTAAGGCAAAAATGTAATCTCCGAAGAAATTGTTCAGATCGGTTGACTATAGCATATAGCTGCCATACAAACTGAACGATCGGAATCAAGTTCTTGTATGGACAACTTTCACATTTGGCAAGATATATTCACGAAATTTGGTATATATTATTTTCTAAGGCAACAATGTAATCTCCGAAGAAATTGTTCAGATCGGTTGACTATAGCATATAGCTGCCATACAAACTGAACGATCGGAATCAAGTTCTTGTATGGACAACTTTCACATTTGGCAAGATATATTCACGAAATTTGGTATATATTATTTTCTAAGGCAACAATGTAATCTCCGAAGAAATTGTTCAGATCGGTTGACTATAGCATATAGCTTCCATACAAACTGAACAAATAGTTACTAACAGAAATGCACCTGTGAAGGGTATTTAGCTTCGGTGCAACCGAAGTTAACGTTTTTTCTTGTTTTTATATAAGAATCTTATACTATACACATAATAAAACCATATAGAAACCAAATTGAGTTGCCAAGTGAAAACTTCCCTTAAAAGCAAGAAATCTACTTAGTTCTTATTATTAATATCCAACATATTATTATATCTGAAATTAATTTTATTTAAAATACATACAACTAAAAAGGGTTGGTATTTGTTAAAAATAATAGTATTTTGAATGTGTGGCAACCATGTTATTTATGTTTTTGGAAATTATTTATCTAACATTTTAAATTTTTAAATACTAAGTTTTGAAATTACTTTATTATTTTAATTATTTTTTTTGACACTAATTATAATTAATTAATTATGACAGAAATAAAGTTTACGGAAAAAAATTTTTTAATTTTTTTTTTAAATAAATAAAAAACATCAATCGGCCCACTCCGGGATTAGCAGGGATAGTTGTCAAATTAAATGAAGTTTTTTTAAGGACAAAAATGGTAACTTCCAAAAAAAAAAACGATTTTACTTAAAAAAACCGGTTATTTTATATTAACTGATCAACTGATCGTGTTAAATTTTTTTCGTGTATTTTTTCGAAAAGTTCCTTCAAAAACAAAAATTTAACAAAAAAAAGGCCCCCAAAAGTCAATTTCTACAAAAGTTATGGCTATTTGAAAATAAAAAAGCCATTTTTTAGCAAAAAATTGCAAAATTCCTAACTTTTTTGAAGTTGGACAAAAAATTTTGAAAAAATTGTCAAAAATGTTTTTCAAAGGGTAGAAAAGGATGGATAAGATTCAGCAAAATCTAAAGGGGTCGGGTTCAAAAGTGGTCGATTTGGTATGGAATACCCCATATATACCTATATTTACATTATTAAGCAAATTGAAAGTCCTTAAAAATTTCTTGCTTTTTTGAGCTATTTACCTTATTTTCAGTTTTTTTATTGAATGTCCACTATTTATGCTTTCTTGACTGCTGGTTGTTAAACCTGGAAAAAATTAAAAATTATTCAAAACAATAATATTAATTCTTATTAATTGAGTTAAAATACACTTTTAGCTATTTTATACAATGTTTTCGAAAATATTTTAAGATTGGAGGCTTTGTATAAAATTTGGATTGTAACCAATACCCTAGAAAATCTAATTAATACGTAACTGTTTAAGATTTCAGATAAAAGTCCGATATAAAAATATAGTTTTAATTATTCAACTTTATTTTATTAATTTATTAGACTTTATTAAGTAGTTACTGCTTTATTTAACTGTAACACTTTCCTATTCAATTGTTTTATTCATTAACCAACTGACCTAAAAGTTGTAGAAAGTAGGAAACTTTTCTTCCGACCCGACAATCAAGTCGCCGGTAATGGCCATAAGTTCTTCTTCACTGCTTGCAATACATCTGAAGCAATAACACTCACTCGCTGGCAATTTTTGCCAGAAAGTTTCTTTTCTAGAGTATAGAAGTCTGCAAACACACATTTAAAGTTGTATATTTATATATATGTATGCATACCATATGTGCTATATACCATGCCTCATTATTTTCATAATCAAGATATTGAACTTTTGTATGTCACTCATACGCCGTGGGCAACACAGATGATTGAACGCATTTCTGTTGCTCATAGGCTTTGTTCACACCTAAAGGAAAGCGCATGCACTGCTTAGACTACCAGCTCAACAGTTGTGTGTATGTTTTAAAAATATGTTTTAAAAAAAAAGGTGGCAATACTGAAATAATAAAAATAGCAAAACATTATATTGAAGAACAAAATGAAATAAATGTCAGAAAAAATGTAATAAAAGTAATAAAAGTTTTTTTTAAAATAGTAAAAGGTGACAACAACAAATTTCTTTAAAATACTATATATAGTATATATATATTTATATATTTTGATATACTATATGTATTCCTTTGTATAGAAGTGTTGTATAAAAAACAAAAAAAGTAAATAAAAAATTTAATTATAAAAGTTGGTAACATCGAGATTGTAAAAATTATAAACAGCTAGCTTTCAGTACGCGTTTAGTCTGCATGTAAATTGTTGTCCATATTCTCAATTTTTTACACTTTATTTTCTTTGTTGTTGTTGCATTTCTATAGTGCATTTATATGTTTATCATATTACAACATTTCTCCAAGCACTTGCTTTTAAAATACATTAAATTTGTTATTTTTTATTACATTTTCCGCTTTTCTCATATCTTTATCGCTCTCCCTCTCTGTTCACTCACTTAAGAAAATTGCAGAAAAACGAAACTAAAACAAAAGTAAATTAAATAAAATCTCGGCAACTGACGGTAGCCTGCTGGCTAAGGTTACAACGGCGTAAACAAGAACAACATCAATCGTTGCCTGCAACCATTTTACAGAACTATTTGAACTCGCTTTTCCTGTATTACTAGTTTAACTCGCCATCTCCTTCCCTTTGTCCAGCCCTCTCGCTCTCGCTCCCGCCACCTCAACCGCCCAGCATCGGTTACAACTTTCAACTTCAGCCGCTCAAAAGCTCCGCAAAATCGTAAAAATATGTAAACAACAAATACAACAAGCCGCAGTTGTTTGCTATTGTTGTTGGCAAAAGTTTTTACTCACGTTACTGCGTTTGCTGTTGTTTGTTGTTATTGGTATTGCTGTCGTTGTTGTTGTTGTTGTTTGCTATTTGTTTGCAATTGCAAAATTGTTTCATAGTTTAATTAGTAATTTCAACATTTCAGTGCTCCATTTGGACGGTGCCAACAATTTGCCCACTTTTTTATTCTCTTTTAATTATTTTTCTCCTCTCCTTTTTTTATTATTTACATGCACTCGTACGCGTAGGTATCGTGCGCTTCCATTGCAATGCAAGCTTTTAATTCATTTTTGAAATTGGTTTAAGCTCTGAAAGTGTTGAGGAATTCCATAAAAGTATACTCTGAGAATTTAGAAAGGAAAATGGATGAATATTTAATAATGGAGAAGGGAAGCATGGGAAAAGTATTCAGGCTATCAACGTGAAACATTTTCTTCTCGCAAAATTTGGTGATATGTTCAATATAACTAATCCTTTGTTCGTGTCTGAACAGAAAGCTTATATTGGTCTTAAAAATTTTCAATTTATTTAGGGTTCAGCATAGTTTGTTTATTATTAGGCAGTGAGTTTAACGAAACTCAAAATGTACTAAAGAATAAATGACATAATTAGCTAATACTCAATATATTCGATTTTAACATCATTACTTATGTATCCAAAATTTAGAATTTCAGCTATATCTTAAATTTACACAAATTATATGATTTCCCAATAAACCTAATCACAATCTTTTTAATAAATAATTTATTAACCAAAATGGACGGAAATGGTCTTCGAAAATGCTTTAACATACACAGACTCCCATATATTTGACTTTAGCTCCTTTAACCGTGAACGTGCTTTGTTAGTCGATTCATCTAATAATCATCGTGTTTTGCAAACAGCGAAAGCCCGTCCAAGGTTAAGGGGGTATTCTACTCTTGAAGCATGGATTACAGGTAATTTTTAAAGTGTCATAAAAAACGGCAATTATTATTTTTATTATCCATTTTTTTATTAGTTATTTGTTAATTTTAGAAGAGTACAGAAAAAAATTAAAAACTAAAAAAGTAAAAAATTTCAAAAATTATGAGCTGACGAAGTGGGGGGTCTCTAAAAATTTCCACGTGACCATACCCGTGATTTCAACTCTCCTAGTTATCTGAAACCAAAAAGAAAAAAATATTATTAATCTAGAATGATGTCGCAATGGCCGGAACTACGGAAAAGTGGGAAAAAAATTTTTCACAAAATGGCGACTGCCTAAAAAAAAGTTTTTTTGGATCACTTTTTCTGACAATTTCGAATTTTTTAGAAATAATAAAAATGAAAATTTGGGGATGGGGCTAGTTCCAACTATAGACAAGCCTATAAAGAAGACTCTATAAAAATTTCAAGTAACTCGGTCCAGTAGAACCTGAGAAATCGTGGGTATAAATAGAGCTAAAATAAGCCATCAGGAATCTTGCCAAGCCTAAAGTAAAGTTTCCTTAACATCTGGCTCTAAGTCACCAAATTCGTATAAGTGCTGGTATTTGCATGCGTAGTATATTCAAGGAAAGTAATACCCATTTTTAAAAACAGTAAATCTGATCATAAACCCAACAAGACAACTTCTCTATGATAAAGCGTTTAAAAGCGGCTCTGTGCGTACAGGGCCTCACAACATGAACACCACTTCCATTGCGATCGAAAGGTTAATGTTGAAGCAATAAGAGTACAGAGCCGTAGAAGTTGTAAAATACTTACGTGTAACATTACTTTTCATAGGGATGCCACTTGTTTAGAAAATTTTAGTTCAGTTAAAATGATATGCTAAGCAAGTTTTTGAAATATGAATATCAAAAGAATTAGAACTCAGCTTAACATATTTTGAAGCAAAGTTAACACCTGCTTGCATTTATTATGATGGTTGCCACTTATTTAAAATTTTAATTCAATAAAAATTAAAAGATAGACTAATATTTAAAATATGAAGAACAAACTAATGAAAGCTCAGCTGAAGATATTTTGAAGCAGAGTTGCCGCCTGTTTTAATTTTGTATTTGAGGTTGCCACTTATTTAAAATTTCAATTCAATAAAAATGATAAGTTAAATAAATTTTTTATAAGATTATAACGAGAATTCAATTTAACAAAACATGAAAAGAGATGCCACCTATTTTAATTTGTGAGCAAATAAATTTTTAACATAAATGAACAAAATTTTAATATGGGTCTTAAACTGAAAAGCTTTGTAATTATTATACTAGAAGATAGTGTTATTGAAATGGTTCTCACCCATTTTTAAAAATTGCACCAAATATTTTTTTTTTTAATTTCCTTTTTTCATTATATTACATGCAAAATAAATATCACTATTTAAAAAGAAAATAAGTCAAATTTGCTGCTCACCCACTTTATTTAAGGGGGTATCCTAGTCTACAAATTTAAAAAAATTTAAATTTTTTTTATATTTTCAAGGTTGAACTATTCAAGAATATGTGTACAAGAGGCTTTTTTCAAATTATTTTCGGAGATATAGGCATTTTTCTAACCCGGCATCCAAACTGGTTCGGCCGGAACGCGAAACTTTAAACGCGTTTTTCTCAAAACTGACTTTTTCGGAACGACACCCACGATTCCTCAAGTTCTACTAGACCGATTTACTTGAAATTTTGTAGAGTCTTCCCTATAGACTTGTCTGTGGTTGGAACTAGCCCCATTCCAAAATTTTTACTTTTATTATTTTTAAAAAGTTCGAAATAGTCAGAAAAAGTGATACAAAAAAAACTTTTTTTTTAGGCAGTCGCCATTTTGTGAAAAATTCTTTACACCACTTTTCCACAGTTCCGGCCATTGCGACATTATTCTAGATTAATAATCTTTTTATCTTTTTGGTTTCAGATAACTAGGAGAGTTGAAATCGTGGGCATGGTCACGTGGAAATTTTTAGAGACCCCCCACTTTGTCAGCTCATAATTTTCGAAATTTTTTCCTTTTTTAATTTTTTCATTTTTTCTCTACTCTTCTAAAATTAACAAATAACTAATAAAAAAATGGATGGTAAAAATATTAATTGCTTTTTTTTTACGACACTTTAAAAATTACCTGAAATTCATGCTTCTAGACTAGAATACCCCCTTAATAAAGAACTTGCTTCCTGCTCAAAATAATAGCCAAATATGTACTCTTTACGCTCATCGCATTCAGAAGCTACTGCCAACTGCCAAAAACACTAGTCATAACTTTATGTAACTCGAGTAGTAACTAAGTAGTTTTCCACATTTAATATTTCAATTGCATTTAAATAATTTTCTCTGCTCAAATTACTTTCACAAAAGGAGTGAAATGGAATTGCAGTTGTTGTTTGTTATGTCTGCTTTTGTGGCCATTGCTTGTGCAACAACAATTTTAATACATATACCAAACATATGTACTAAGTATATATACCTTTGTGCATATTTATGTGCACATTGAAAAGTCATTTGCATTTGTACTGCTAATCAAGTGGAAAGTCAATAAAAACCGTAGAAACCTTTGAAGACTAGAATTCCATTTGGCAACTCTCGGACCACTGAAATGACTATTGTGTTGCCGAGATAACATTTTCCATTAAAATCACAAATATGAGTGACAAATGAAACTGTTGATAATTGAAAGGTTTGTGCATATGAAGTAGCCTTACAGTTAGAAGCAATTAGAAATAAAATGTCTGATGAGAAAATTGCAATGAAAGATTTTGAAGCGAGATAGAAATTTCATATGACACTTTCAAGCATAGATGGACAGATGCGTTCCAGAAATATGTGGCGCGTTAAAGTTCTAAGTGTTGAAATACTGCTGAAACGTAGTCAAATGCTTCTTCGCTTCTTTGTATAATTGATGTACTTCTTAGCAGCGTTATAGCAACGTAAGTTTAAAAGGTCTGTGTGCACGTACGATTTTTTTCACAGTATCACAAATAACTGTGTTTTGCTCTTTATGTACATATATACGAGTATGAATATATAAAATCCTTCATCACTTCTGATTTTTATACCAAAGAAAAATCCACTTAGAAAACAGAAAATTATTTGAAGAGAAGTAGATATTCGATATGATCGCCATATGAAAGCCTGCAGTCGGTCAACTGGTCATCTTCTGACAACACGCTTAAGGGGTTATATACCTTTTTTAATTTCAAGAAGTCGAACATTTTTTATTGCTTTATCTTAAAGAACAACTCCTTGAGACCATTTTCTCAAATTTTCATAGAGATTCGAGCAGTAGAAAAAAAGTTACAGCACTGCTAACCTGAACTGAATACTTCTCACCTGAACTGAACTTGAAACTTGCGAATATCTCGAAATGGTGTTTTTTGAAAAATGACTTTGCGGTGACATGGATTGGCGGAAAACTACTGAACCGATTTTCTTCAAATCTTTTTTTAAATCTTCGAAATGAAATTTTTCTGTGCTTGAACGATCTACTTTTCACGTACAAGCTTTTGTTTCGCCGAATTGAAATTTTTAGTGAAATTTCTAGTGACCAAAAAGTTAATTTTTTCCATAAAACATTCCCGTATGCACAAAAAAAATCATAAAAACGATCGTTCAAGCACAAGGAATTACACTAAACTAATGAAATTTGTTTACTTTTATGGTTTCAGTTGACTTGTTCGACCTGGGGAATTGTCACCGCAATGCTCTGCCAAAAAAAGGCTTCTAAGGGAAACAGCCACCCACTAAAAACTATTTTATATTTTTCCACGAAATTTCGCACAAACATTGTTAATAAAGTGAACTGACAAAAAATAAAAACATTCGTGTAATGAAATAATTGCTACACACCTAAAAAAAATCCAAACTTTCCTTTTTTTCTTCGACAAAGAAGATATATAACCCCTTAAAGCAAATTAAGCAAAATCGGCTTCGTTAGTGTTAAATGGAAGTATGTTTTTTGCAAATGAAAAAATATTTACGTGATCACCACATAGCTGTTGCTATGGTTTGGTGGGGAGTCTCCTACTTCTGGAAAAAGAAACTACTACTTTCCCTACTAAAAGTAGGAAAAAGTGTAATGCAATATGTTTTAGAAGGCGTACTTAAGAGTGATAATCTCTTCGAAGGATTCGAAGGAGAGGATCGTCCAACACAATGCTGACACAGCTCTCAAGGCAAAGACCATACAGTTGCTTAAATGTAATATTAGTGGTTTCATTCAGAGTTGGAGGTCCTAGATTGTCGAATAGCGTATCTTTTTGCGTCCTCAGCCAATCTATATGAGCAGACTAAAACAGCGTTTTGATTTGAGCGCTCAAATTTTGCATATTCTAGTTCTATCATGGATAAATACATGAAAAAATGAGTTTTTGTTCCCCAAATATGTTATGACCACAATAGTTGTTAATGATTTGAATCTTCAATCAGCCGGTCTCACCAGATGCCAGTAAGCTCCATCACTGTTATAAGCAAATTACGAAAGAGAACCTACCTCCTCTACTACTCGTACAGCCCTTACTAAGTACAACTATTTCATCGGAAATCCCGACTTCGTAAAAAAATTATTTTTGAAAAATTTTCGAAGCTCTTCTCGTAATAAAAATTATCGACAATTTTACCAAAAAACTTCAGCGAAGCAATCCATTAACAACTGAAGACTTACTTCGTTTTTAACTTCACAGCCTTTTCACATACTTCCGAGGAGTTCCCCGCATTAATTAGCTTAATTAAGTCTGCGATGGCGGTGTAAATGCCTTCACTTTACTTAGAATGCGCACCCAATCGTAGAAATGAATTCAGGACTCCCACCCACACACACACACGCTCTCACTCACGCATTACAACATTACGAATTACAGAAGTAACGGCATGCGCTTGCTGCGACCACATAAATCTCCGTCAACACGAAGGGCCAACGCTACAAATTGGCAATGGTAACCAAGGTAACCGGCGAGTTAAATGGCAATGCAATGCAATCTCGTTGCTCGCTGTTAACCGCTTTTCATGTGCCGTTAGTTAGTGGACGTTAAGCGTTGTGCATCCGCGAAGTTGCAACGTGCGGCGACTGGCGAAGTTGTGTGGTTTTGCCGCTACATAATTCTACTACTGGTTGCATGGCATTTTTGGTCTAATAAATCAGTTAAATTTCGTTGTTGGCCAACATGATGGAGTACAATTCGCGCGGAGCTCCACAGGCGCTGTTAGCCAGTAATCAAATGTACAGTGTTCATAAGTGTAAAGGAATACAAGTATATTGCAGTTTTTGGAAAAAACTAGCGTTTTCACCGGATAACTTAATTTGCTAGTTGGTTATGATAAATCTAAAATAGAGGGTTCCAAGTTTAATTGTTTAAATTAGGTAAAAAGGGTTGTTTGAGGTCCATAGATTACGTTATTGCGAAGTTGAAAACTAGATGCTATGAATCCTTCATTCGCTAAATAAGAGTAGAGAACCTGACGAAATCAGCTGTCCGATAACTTGTTGCGGATGTGAGCTAAGAGATGTTTTTCACATTCTACGGAAATTTACTGACCTGAATTGCGCCCTTCGGGATCATTCCAGTGCCCTGTGAGGAAATTACCTTCTCCTAAGTGAAACTTGGTCTCATAAAGTTCGAGAGGATCACCATTTCCGATGAGAAACATTCTCTTTCTCTCTCTCTCTCTTACTTCAGTAATAAAACTAAATCATTATCCGCGAACTATAAAAAGTTTGAACAACCATTTGATCATCAAAATGGAAGCACAACTTTGAGACTACACTAGGGAACTCCTCAAAATTTATATGAAAAGAGTTAAGGGGGTATTCTAGTCTAGAAGCATGAATTTCAGGTAATTTTTAAAGTGTCGTAAAAAAAAGGAAATTAATATTTTTACCATCCACTTTTTTATTAGTTATTTGAAGAGTAGAAAAAAAAAATTAAAAACTAAAAAAAGTAAAAAATTTCAAAAATTATGAGCTGACGAAGTGGGGGGTCTCTAAAAATTTCCACGTGACCATGCCCACGATTTCAACTCTCCTAGTAATCTGAAACCAAAAAACAAAAAGATTATTAATCTAGAATAATGTCGCAATGGTCGGAACTACGGAAAAGTGGAAAACATTTTTCTTCACAAAATGGCGACTGCCTGAAAAAAAAAATTTTTTTTTGGATCACTTTTTCTGTCTATTTCAATTTTTTTTTAAATAATAACAATAAAAATTTTAAGATGGGGCTAGTTCCAACCATAGACAAGCCTATAAGGAAGACTCTATAAAAATTTCATGTAAATCCGTCCAGTAGAACCTGAGAAATCGTGGGCATCGTCCCAAAAAGTCAGTTTTGAGGAAAACGCGTTTAAAGTTTCGCGTTCCGGCCGAACCAGTTTGGATGCCGGGTCGGAAAAATGCCTATATCTCCGAAAATAATTTGAATTTTGAAAAATCTTCTTGTACACATATTCTTGAATAGTTAAACTTTGAAAATATAAAAAAAAATTCGATTTTTTTAAATTTCTAGACTAGAATACCTCCTTAAGTGACTGGAAATTGAACAAATATCAATAGAAATGGTGTTCGGAAGATAGCCAATTATATGGTTATGGGTAGCTTATTTTATTGTCGGAAAAGCGCTATTAATTCAATAGTATTCTCGAAAAGTATTTGTAGAATAATTTATTAGGCAACAACAGCATAATAAAGTACGAGTGAACTTTAGTATTGAGTTGTCTAGACGAGAATAACTAAACCCACAACATCGTCTTCTTCTGACTTCGAAGCTTCCTTTTGTCTTCTTTCTCTGACAAAACCATAAATACAAGAAAGAAATCTTAGAAAGCTTTCTCTAATATGTACGCCAATACATTGAAGAATGCATCAGCTATACAAGAACCTATCAATAATAAAGTGGTTAGTAGTGTACAGGTGAGTAATTTAAAGTAAAGAAGACAATATATAAATAACGCATGATTCCACTTGTGAACTCTCGTCTTTTTTAATTCCCAAAACACATAGATATTTTTGATGATAATGAAGCGTTTTGTGCTAAAATCAAATCTGGTCTCATGTTATCCAAAGATTCAACGCTAAGGCGAAAGAGAACAGCAAAATACGGAGTATTTTCCACTCTTACGAAATCGGTGTAAGATATCTTCTCAAAAAAAAAAAAAATCATCTCTTTAGTTTCCAGCAACTGCGACCCAAACAAGTCGGATAACAAAGTAGTTTTATGCTCGTAAAAATTTCAAACACTCCTTGGCTTGTGTAGAACGCAGTGGGCTTAAAGCTAGTATTGTCTCTCTGTAATGCATTTCAGATCAGCACCTTGACTCCAGTCAAAGCCGCTTGAAAAACACCGTATTGTAATATGAATTTGGTAGAGAGCTCCCGGTCTACCTACTCATCCGAAAGTCATTGCCTGTTCCCACATTGAAGCTATAACAGTTTTGTCCATTCATTGCTACCTAAGTTAGTCTAGCAAACATCAAATCAGCACAAACAAGACAGCAAAAGGCAAATCTAGTGGGATTTCCAGAGATTTGTTAGGTCTAAAATCTGGAATCATGCTCCATCCTTAACCTTATGTTAGGTAGATTAAATTTACCTCTTACTTCGGCATTTATGCAACGCTTACCTTACCAGATATCACCAGCTAGTTTATATGAATACTCGAAACACACACACTCACGCAAAAATGCCAACAACGCAGACCGGCAGTCAAACAATTCGCACAGCATGGCGTATACGCGATGACATTTCACACTTCGTACATGTCTGTGGGTTGCGCCGCACGCCACCTACGCATCGCGCACATATTCATTACTTAGTATGTGTGTGTGTATGCATGTGGCCAATCAAGCAGCTAAACCCACTAACAAACCGCACAGACCTATCGGCAGGCGAAATAATCAACAACGCACCCCAGAAACCAAATAGCCAAGCCAACAAGCACTTGTGCGCCTATAAGCAGACTACGGCTTTGTGGCGCTCAGCCACTCAAACGCAGAGGCAGATAATGGTGGAGGGCGGCAGGCTAGGTAAGACATGGCATTCAGTTCGGCGTTGACAGACAAATTGAATTAAATTGATTGTTGTTGTAATATGTATGGTTTTTGTGCTATTGTTGTGGTTGTTTCCCTAACGTATTGGATTGTTATTGCTTTGCTTATTGTTTTCGCGTATTGTTGCATGATTTGGCAAATAGTTTGCATACTATATATAAGCGGTACCCCCTGTTACCCTCTCCCTCTCTCAATGTCTCTACCACAACTATGAAACTGCATCTAATGTTACGTTGCCAATCCAACTGTTATTGTTTGTGTAGCATGAAAACGTATAATTTTTGTTGTTGTTGTTGGTATTAGTGTTAGCTGTTAAATTGACAAACATCGGGCATCGCCAACAATACGCTCAACTTTATGCAACTTTCATAGTGTAGCTGACCAAAGCGTTGGCGTCCATCACGCGTAAAAGGCGGTGCGCGGGTTGTTGCCTCTTGCATTCCAGTGTCACCTTACACACCTGGCTACATGTATGTATGTATGTATGCCTGCCTGATTTGCCACGTACGCAATTAACTAGAAATTAACAATGCGTGGAGCCGGGCAAGGCATTCAGCCCATAGGCGGTAGGGGTGTGGCATGCAACTGAATCGCGCGAGGAATGTGTCAACGTAATGAGAGGATGGACTGAAGTTACACTTATTACTTGAAGTGGCTTACAGCACAGCAAGTGCTAACCAACACACAAGTGCTTACCGGTATCAGTCACGTGTCTGGACGAAGCAAAGTGACGGTGATGGAGGCAAAGAGAAGTAAAGTTGGAAAAATGTCGGAGGAGCAGTAATTTTGCAAAAATAAAGCACATAAATAGTGCATTAACAGATCTAATTTTTAGTAAAAACAAGAAAAAACGGCTGCACCGAAGCTAATATACCCTTCACAGGTGTATTTCATTCAGTAACTATATGTCCAGTTTGTATGGCAGCTATATGTTATAGTAAACCGATCTGAACAATTTCTTCGGAGATAAAGTAATCCATGTCAAATTTCATGAAGATACCACGTCAAATGCGAAAGTTTTCCATACAAGCCCTTGATTCCGATCGGTCGGTTTGTATGCTATAGTGAGCCGATCTAAATAATTTCTTCCGATATTACATTATTTCTATGAACAATAACTAATACAAAATTTCATGAAAATATATCGTTGAATGAGGAAGTTTGCCATGCAAGCATTTGATCCCGATCATTCAATTTGTATGGCAGCTATATGCTATAGTTACCCGATCTGAACAATTTCTTCAGAGATTACATTGTTGCCTTAGAAAATAATCTATACCAAATTTCACGAATATATCTTGTCAAATGCAAAAGCTTTCCATGCCTGCATTAGATTCCGATCGTTCAGTTTGTATGGCAGTTATATGCTATAGTGGTCCGATATCGGCAATTCTGACAAATAAGCAGCTTCTTGAAGAGAAAATGACGTTTGCAAATTTCAAAACGATATCTTAAAAACTGAGGGAATAGTTCGTATATATACAGACGGATGGACAGACAGACGGACATGGCTAAATCGACTCAGCTCAACATACTGATCATTTATATATATACTTTATAGAGTCTCCGACGCTTCCTTCTGGGTGTTACAAACTTGGTGACAAACTGTATATACACTCTGCAGGGTATAAAAATGTTTGTCCGAAAAGCAGGAAATCAGGAACCAAATAAAAGATATACCATACACGGCCGATAATTCCTTGTATTAGTAAGACTCGCTTAAGATAATTTTAGATTACTTAACCGCTAAATTTCACAAATAAATTTTATTTTTAAAGAGTACATAACTGTTAAAACTGCATAAACTGCAAAACCAAGGATTCCTAAGTCGGTTTGAGTAATCAACTTCAACTCTCAGTGCATCTTCGCACGCTTCCTGTTTTTTAGAGTATCCTATTTAAGAGGTCACTTGGATTTTAACGGGCGAAAACATTCCTATTTTCATCAATTCAACCTAAAGTTTCAACTATAATTAAATACCAATGGTAAGCATATAAAAATAGGTTGCAACTAATCGGAAAATTTGAAAAGAAATTAGTTTTTCGAAAAGAATGATGGTTTTAGGTTTAATTTGTACCACAAATTGCCTTGAAAAAATTAGTTGCAATCGGGAAAAACATTCTTCTATCACAAGGTCATCTGGGAACTGTGAAAAATCCAAATTAAAGCCTTCCACTACTTGCTAAAAAATTGTGACCATCAACTTTAAAAACGATGTTTCGAGAAAAATACAGTAAAAGATTGAAGTAGCCGACCAGTCAAACTTACGAGCAGCTTTCCCAAAGGTTCTACCTCCTAAACTTTCATTGTAGCTTTAGGAAAATATTCCAGACATATCATAATATTAAACAAGTAAAGAAGAGCTAAGTCAGTGGTGGATTCAGATGGGGGAATTGGGGTACATCTCCCCTCGCAAGGGCTAATGTTACTTTTCTGAAAAAATATACAACAACAGAAATATAATCCAGACAATTTGCTATTTTATTTCCAATTAGATCCGTAACTGAAAAGGCTTCTTTTTAATCCAAAAATTGTGTCATAGCGCAATTCTAAAATTCGTGGTAAAAATTAGCTTCTTTATTTGATTTACTGACGAACATAACGTCAAGTGTGTGGTGGCGCAGTGATTAGCTTAGTTTCGTCATACATAGATCTGTTAAGATACGATTAATCGAGATGGTATTCAATTTCATAAGAGAGGTGGACACATTTTTCATAAACACGATAGTTTTCTTCTACCGAATGTCTACGATTTTTAATGTGTTTTTCAATGTAGTAGTAGTATTTTCGCCACAATAATATTAAACTGTATAAAGACTAATATATTTAATATAATAATCTTCATTTTTTCAAATAAATGTTTATTTCGTTCAAGAGTCAACTGTTAGTATGGAGGTCCGCATATTCAATACCAAGGAGTTGTAACAGTTTTGGTTCGATTTGGAAATTTTCTATTCACAAGTTGACACACATCATATGCATTATAAGAGCAAAGTGAAAGTTTAAAATGAAATTTCAAATTGTGTCATATGAGTGTCATATGTCAGAAATAGGCATGGCTGTAATCCGATTTCGCCCATTTTGACACTGTGTCATAGGAATGTCACGTACCAAATTTGGTTTAAATCAGTTGAGCGTGTCTCGAGGTATGTGATTTCACCTAAAAGTGAGCGGAACCATGCTCTTCGTCCAATTTTGACCCGGGCTCTCATAAAGCCCTCTCATATCACCTTGGAAGTAAAATTTAATGCCTCTGGTGTATTTAGTAATTGTTTTATTGGGTTTTTAGTAGTTCTAAAATGAAAGAACTGAAGCTGCTAGATCTTCTCAAACATGCGTGTTATGAACTGGCTCGCCTTAAAACTCATCTAAACTTCAGGTTCCATTCTGTTAAAAAAAAAGATCTGTCCAATAGCTCTGCCTATCTCGTTCTTAATAAATTCACGTTACGCAATCCATTTAACCTCTAAAATATAACAATAACAACATCAGTTGCACTTTTTTGAGTACTCCGATTCTAAAACTTTCGCCTGTCACCCATGGCTTTCCCTATTTAATCGTTTGCATGGACTATTTCAACCATCATTGGAAGTATTTAGTTTGATTTTTGTATTTATACTGCAAATAAGTTGCGAATTTAGTTAAGCTTTTGATTGATCGCTTTTCAATTTGCATGAATTTAAGAAAATAATTTGTCGACATTTTTAGGTAATTGCCAGAACGCGGCTTAGCAAATTAGTCAACAATTTGTAAATGCATAGGCAATTTATGAAATTGATTCGGATAGCTTATTTTCAATTTGTTGCACTGAAATTAAGACTAATAGGCTTAAATTAAATAAAATGTTTGCGAAAAAAGGGATGACGAAATTTTCAAAGCAAAGCGAGTAATTCATGAATTTGTATACATACATACATATGTATTTACATAATCAGTATTGGGCTAATTAATTATTAACTTCCCCAGTCTTGTATAAATGGTGAATTTATTGGAGATTTCAAATAAGCGGAGTAATTTGATTTAGCGGTGTGCTAATATATTTACAATTAGACTGGAGAGTTCAATGTAAGTGCGGGGTTTGGTTCTCCGTTAGAAATATCAATAATGTTTGGACCTCTTCTAATTAGAACTCTGGTTTTGTGTAAAGCCGTGATAGGTTCTTCCACACAAAAGTTCTCAGATCTTATTTTAAACCAGGATCCACTTCTAAAACACATCCATTTTTTGGACTAAATAAAACATAGGAGCTCTCAGAGAGTCTATTTTTATTTTAAGGAGTAAATTCAGTGGCGTAGCCATAAGCATAGATAAAGGGTAAACATAGGTGTTCTATCTACTCGTATAAAGGATGATCCGCATCGACATTTTCTACTGGTTTAACCATTGAGTCCAATTTACGATAACTCGTTCGAGAATTTCGAATTAAACTACGAATGACACCTGTGATGTTTTGCTCTAAGGCCTCAATCGAATCGGGATTGTCTGTATAGACTTTAGATTTTATATATCTATATATTTATATTATATATTTTGCAGAAATTTCGACCAATAATTCGACCGCCCCACAAACCACACCAAGCCAGGTTCTTTTCTGGATGGTATGGCTGCTCTTGAATCTCTTCAGGTTACTCGTCTCAAAGAAATGGGCCTCATCGCTGAACAAAATTTTCCTCGTAAACGTCGGATGTTCCTGCCTCTTTTCGAGAGCCCATAGAGCAAAGAAATGTCACTTGAAAAGGTAGAGTGGCTGCAGTTTTTTCAAAAGCTGTATTTTGTATGCTTTCAATTCAAGATCTCAACGTAAAACTCGCCAAGTCGTTCCATACGTCAGTTCGAATTGCTGCTTGTCTTCATGTATACTCCCAGCTACGGTTGCTATATTCTCTTTACTTCGTACTAGACGTCATCTATTGGGTCGAATATTATCCAATAATGAATGCTGGGTCTCAAGGTGGGTGATAGTGTAGCGAATGGTACTCTCAGTAAGCATAAGCTCATGATTCGAACGAAGCGCGCGAAACCCATTCTTTACAGAACGTGAATTTTCGTGATAAAGTTTACCGGTTTCTAAACGTTGTTCAAGCAATTAAATGTCAAACAATACTGAACAAAAATAACATGACAGCTTAACATAGCTTATGCATGATCTGTCAAAAAAAGCTATGGAAAAAAGTACCTCTACCGGATGAATTTTGACGAAGAAGTCAGTTCATTTGATATGTCCAACTTAATCACCAACTCCACCTTTAAAATGCCTTACAAGAAGCTATGAAAAGGGATGGAATTTACTACAGAAATTTTGAAGGAAATGCTGTCTTCGAATGTTTTCAAGCTATAGATGAAATTGAGTTCGATGCTCACGTGGAGCTTATTCTTCTTAGTGCTTTGCGTTCCAAATGTTAATGTAGCGATTGACGAACAGCTTATTTCTTTTCGAAGTAAATGTTCTTTCAAAGTATACATGCTTAGTAAACCTGGGAAATATGGCATGAAAGCATGGATAGCAGCGAATTCTGACACCGCATCCACACCACAAATCCACGAAACGCAGAGTCGTCACATTTAACCAAACGATTCGTATATATTCGTGCAAACTAAAAAGAAATCGGTGGCCAGTTGCTCTGTGCTCTGATTTAATATATTTTTCTGCTATCAACGCTCTTTATGTCAGTAAAATAAATTGTATGATAGGCGCTTATTCTTAGTGCAACTCAGATAAGCTTAAAAAAATATCAAGAGACGTAGTCGGCTTCTTCGAGCAGATGCCTCGAGAAAAGGACAGTGATTTAGCATCTACACATTTACCTCCTCCAAAACGTCAATGCTCCAGTAAACGGAAAAGGTGCAAATTTTGCCCATCGAAGAAGGAGAAAAATACCTTTACTGAGTACATAGCTGGCACGCAACCTGCTTGTCCATCACACCGGCACACAATAAGTAAACCAATAGAGACTATACAAAAGAAAAAGC
Source organism: Bactrocera zonata (assembly GCA_037783105.1). NCBI lineage: Eukaryota > Metazoa > Arthropoda > Insecta > Diptera > Tephritidae > Bactrocera > Bactrocera zonata. Next base: position 58,616 of record JBAWJQ010004715.1, read on the forward strand.
CTTAAATAACGTCGTAAGCTCGTGATCTTGGCGACATCTGGTTTCAACAAGACGGTGCCACTTCTCACACATCGCATTAATCAATGGATTTATTGAGAGAACACTTCAGTAAACACATAATTTCACGTTTTGGCCCAGTCGATTTGCCACCAAAATCATATGAAATCAAATTTTTAGATTTTTTCCAGTAGGGATATGTAAAGTCTAAGGTCTATTCGGACAATCTCGCTTCGATTCAGGCCTTGCAGCGAAACAGCACGCGCGCCAGTTAACAGTGAAAGATGCTTGAACGAGTCATCGATAGTTGGACTCAACGGATTGATCATCTGAGATATCTGAAAGAGAAAATCTTCAAAAAATAAATGCCAAGGAATGATCTTTCGAATGACAATAAACATTCTCCATTAAATTTGAAGTCTCTGTGTTTTTCCTTAAAAAAAGTAAGGAATATCGAAATGGAACACCCTTTAAATATAGTTTTATAGGGTCTCTTACGGTTCATTTTTTGTGCTGATAACATCGTGGTAAACTCAATATACCCTGTTCAGTGTACAAAACTTAAACGTAATTCTTCAGCCATGGGGACGCGGCAATTATGCTTATCGCGCAGCCGGTTGACCGTGACACGCAATGCATTACAGTAAATACGACCACATAATATACATATGTAAATATAATACTGAAATTTGTATGATACAATGGCCATGGTATAAATTACAGGTTTAATGCTGAACAATGGGCGCAAAATTGGAATTAAAAATAAATATTGAAAAAATAAAACAAAAAGTAGATAAAATAAAAATAAAAATAATAAAAAAGTACATAAAAGCTCAACTATATTCACGCGAAGCATTACAAACTAAAATAATGGAAAAACAAATAAAAACAAAGTGCAGCCATACACCGAGGTAAACAAAATAATGCCGCAAAAATAGGCGACACAAATAGCAAAAGCAACGAAATTGTGGAAAATTCAACGAACAATGAAAAAATAATAGTGGATTTAGGACAAAAGCGCAGAGAAGCGGAGAAGTGTGAAAAATCGGGCCTACGCAACGCCGAAAAACGGAAAGTGAAAATGAAGGCAAACAAAAACCAAAATAACAACTAAACGACAGAATATGATAGAAAAGAATAACAAAATTAAGTTTCATAGAAAAACAAATAATACAAAAGAAATCCAACAATGGAGAATATGGACTCAATGGAGCAAATATCTTGTTTGCCGAAGCTGGTTTATTTTGAAAAATTAAGGCTGATTGCGGGCATAACGCAGTTGTTGGCAGATGTACTTGTATGTGTACTACTGTGCCCAAAATATAATTTGAATTTAAACTGCGCACGTCGATGGATTTGCAGAATTATTATTTTTTAGGTTGGTAGTACTGTCAGTCACATTTATGTCAAATTTCATGTCAAAATATTCATTAGTGTTTGAGATACGTGTCGTTTTGTGAGCTGCTAGAAGTGAGTTTTTCGTTTTTTGCGATATCGAAATTTGTTGAGCAAAGAATTTGCATTAAATTTTGTTTACAGAATCAATTTTCTGCTGCGGATACGTTGAGGATGGTGCAGAAAGAATTTGGTGATGAGGCTATGTCTAAAAAAAATGTTTACAAGTGGTATAGTGAGTTCCAAGCCGGCCGTGAACGTGTCGAAGACGAAGAGCGTCCAGGGCGACCATCAACCTCAACCGACGAAGCTCACGTTCAACAAATCAAAGATTTGGTGTTGAAAAACCGTCGATTAACAATTAGAGACCTTGCTGATGAAGTTGGCATATCAAAAAGCTCAGCCAATACCATTTTGAAGGATGTTTTGAGCCTCAGGCGCGTCAAATCTCGACTGGTACCGAAAACATTGAATTTTTTGGAAAAAAGGCGTCGCGTTGAAGTGTGTGAAACGATGGAAAGCATCCACCAGGGTATCATGAAATGCATTATAACTGGCGATGAGACTTGGATCTATGCTTACGACCCCGAAACAACCGATTAGTCGAGCAAATATCGTGCCAAAAGAGAGCCGAGACCAAAAAAAACGCGCCAAAGTCGCTCAAAAATCGAGGTTATGTTGACTGTTTTCTTCGTTTATCGTGGTGTTGTGCATTATGAATAAATTCCAACCGGTCGAACAGGCAACAAGGAATATTATTTGAACGTTATGCGTCGTTTGCGTAACGCTATCCGCCTAAAAAGGCCGGAATTGTGGAAAGACAATTCTTGGTTTTTACACCACGATAATGCACCATCCCATCTGCCCTCGTAATTCGTGATCATTTCGCCAAAAACACAACCCATATCGTTCCGCAACTACCGTATTCACCTGATCTGGCGTCGTGCGACTTCTGGCTATTCACCAGGCTCAAAAGACCGCTCCGGGGACACCGTTTTTATACGATATAGGAGATTCAAGCCGCAGAGAAGACGGAACTGAAGGCCATCCCGGAAAGTGACTACAACCAGTGTTTCGAAGATTGGAAAATCCGTTGGCATAAGTGCATTGCATCGGGAGGGGATTACTTTGAAGGGGATGAAATTGATTTGGAAGAATAAATAGAGAATTTTCAAAATAAATACAATTAGGGTATTCACAAGGTGTCATATTGTGTCATATCGTCATATTGTCATATTTTTTTATGACGGTCATATTAGCACTGTTGTTGTTTCACATGCAAAATTAAAATATGACTGATACAACACTGCGCGGTATGTTTATTGAGTTCGCTATTCTATCGGCTGTATTTGTTTACAAATACAGCATTGCGTGGTATGTTTCTTGAGTTCGTTACTCTATCAGCTGTATTTGTTTACTTTCTTATTACTCGTATTGGCGTTCAAGTGTAAGAAATATGACAAAATATGACATACAACAGTTAAAGGTGCTCACAAGTGTCGTATTTTTTAAGAATATTAAAATATGACATAAGACATACAACAAAGCTTGTGAATTGCCTAAATGTTTATATGTCATATAAAGTATAGAAATGAATATACATGCATATATGATTATATTAAACTACATAAGATATAATTTAAAGCCAAAATAACAGTATATGATGAGTATCTTTGTACAGTGTGGCGAACCAACTAAAAATTTATAACTTATACTTTTAAAATGTTAAATATATAGGTTTGAGTTAAAACTAAATATAAATATGATCTGTCTAGTCTAGTGTAACTAGTCAAAAATTTATATCTTAAGATATTCAAATAACATTAAAATAATGCCTTTGGATCACAACCAAACAAGGGAATGTGATAAAAATATTTTATTTTATCGCACAGTGTGCCTAACACACTATAAATTTATAATTTAAATTTTTAAAATGTTGAACATCAAGGCTTGAGTCGGAGCTAAATATAAATAAATATAAATATGATATTTTTAATGACTGTTTTTTTATTGTGTCGAACAATCAAAATTGTATGACTTAACATTTTTAAATTATATTCATATTCTACGTTTGAGTCACAACAAAGCAAAATATTTAATAATTACATTTTATTTTGTCGTACATTAATATTTGTAATTTTAAATTTGAAAAAGTTGTTAATTTAAGGGGTTAGGAGTAGTCAGAGGCACGAAAAAATTAGAATTTTCAGTATTTTTTTTTACTACTAAATCATGTTCTTTTACAAAAGTAATGTGGCATTATTATAGGATGTGTTGACTTGAAGTCACGAAAATTTCAAAAAAAATTTAATTTCCAAAGTTATATTTGTTTGTGTTGACCCTGTTTCAAAAAAAGGTACTTGGGGTGACAAGCATAAGTCCTTGGAGATTCATCTAAACAAAATCGGACAAAAAAAAATTGTTTTATAAAAAATAAAATGGTGGCCTCAGGAAATTTTTTTGTAAATTTTTGAAAAAGAATCAACAGTTAATTGGTCTTAAAAAATCGAAATTTTCGTAAAATAAAAATCCTTCGATTACGTGAAAAAATTAATTTTTTGAAAATTCTAACAACCTTTCACCCCTTAAGATAAAGAACTAAAGTTCATTCAAAATTTCGGCAGTTACAGTTAAAAACTAACTATAATTGCAGCCAAGTTATCGTTACCTTGCTCCACTTTTAATTTGTTCACACAACATCTTAGTTGATTAAAAAGGAAGCATTTGGCTTTTCTTTTTCCTGAATATTTCACCTAACCTAGTTTTTTCCGCACATCTATTATTTACTGTTATAGCAATAATATTTATTGTACTTAGCTGGCATTGATGCCATAATTAACAGTTACTTTTTATTTACTCTTTACGTTCGCTAATTATTTCTTACACTTTTTCTGCGCCTTCTTTCTTAACACGTCTATGCTTTACTAGTTTACAAAATCGTGAGCTCATACGTGCTTAATAAAAGCATAAATAAGCAACTCCGGAAATTATCGAACAATGGAAGTTGAAGGGAATTTAAAGTTGAAAATAAAAAAACTTTAATCAAGCAAATGGCGATAAAAAAACATAAATTATAAGGAAGTTAATGAAGGAATGAAAGGAATGAGAAAACAAGACGTGAAAAACAGTAGTGAAATTCATAAAAGCTAATAAATTGTTTCACAGTTATAATTCCAAGGCTTCGGCGACCACCTCCACAACTCGGACTGAAGTTCCGTTAACTACGAAACATTAGTTGAAGAGAAATTAATGAAGCCAGTGCCACAATTACACTCTTGCAACACGTTGCCACAGAGTATAATAGTCTTGTTCACTTAACGGTTTTATGTATCACCTAAAACTTAGCGGAATAGATATAGGGTTATATATATATAATTAATTATGTAAGATGACGAGACGAGCTTAAATCCGGGTGACATCTGCAACTGGAGTAAAAATTGGCAAAATACGAGGTGTGTTCAAAAAGTATCGCGAATCGTTACTGACAGTTTTCTTCGATTGCAGGGGCGTGGTGCATCATAAGTTCTTGCCACAGGGAAAAACGGTCAATAAGGAATATTACCTGCAAGTTATGCGCAATTTGCCCGAAGCAATCCGCCAGAAACGCCCGGATTTGTGAAATAACAAAAATTGGCTTTTGCACCACGATAACGCCCCTGCTCACACACATCGTTGCTTATGCGCGACTTTTTGGCCAAAAACAACACACTAATGATGCCGCATCCACCGTATTCCCCAGATCTGGCCCCCAGTGACTTTTTCTTGTTTCCTAAACTGAAGAGGCCCATGAAAGGACGACGTTACGCTTCTCTTGACGAGATAAAGACGGCATCGAAGGAGGAGCTAAAGAAGATAAAAAAAATTATTTTTTAAGTGCTTCGAAGATTGGAAAAACCGTTGGCACAAGTGTATAATATCTCATGGGGATTTCTTTGAAGGGGACAAAATAGATATTCATGAATAAATAAATAATTTTTGAAAAAACACAAAATTCGCGATACTTTTTGAACACACCTTGTAAAAGAAACTAGCTCGTAGATGGGCGTAATCAGACCACTGCCACGCCCATAAAGCGCCATTATTTTAGAAAGGGCCGTGACTAAGACGAAATTATATATAGAATTGTAATTGGCACAGAGGATCGCAGTGGTAAGAACCACCCGTGATCTAAAACTTTTGACTCTCAAACCGTTCGCTAAAGAGAAATCTTGTAAGAAACCCTACAGACAGTGTAAAAGTTAATGGATTTGGATCATAACTTCGCTCATTAGCTAAACATTGGGACAAAAAGCATCCAGAAAACGAAATTAAAAAAAAAATGTATTTTACTAAGTTGGTAATTATTATGCGTTGCGATTTTTTCAATGTATAAAAATGTCGAAAAAAGAATTTGTCAAAATTTTAGATGTATGTATTTCAAACCAAATTACGTGTCCTGTATTATTGCGAATATTGGAAAAGCTTTACAGTGATTCAGTTTCAGCAAAAAAGCCTACGAGTGGTACAAAGCCTTCAAAGAAGATCGAGAGATCATTGAAGACCCGCCTTATGGTCGACGACCTTCGACCTATCTAACTAATGAAAATATTAAAAAGTGAAACATATGGTGCTAGAAAATCGTTAGGCAAGTATTAAAGAGATGGCAAGAGAGCACCTCTCGCAAGTCCGTTCAAATGATTTTGGTGGGTATTTTAGGTTTGAAATGCATTCTGGCTCGATTCGTCCCGATAAAGCAGAATTTTTTTTCAAAAAGAGCACTATTGTGACCGAATTTAAAGCCAGAAATGCAATAAATAATATCGGTAAGTCACCAGATTCGACATCGTGTGCCTTTTTCTTAATACCCAAACTGAATTTGTCGCTCCACGGATCCCGTTTTTAGTCGATCGAAGAGATGAAACAAGGAGGAGCTGAAGGTCGAGGCCTAGAAAAATCGTTAGCATGAGTGTATTATATCGCTTTAGCTTTAGCTATGATTTGATCCAATTATCAGTTTTTTTTTATTATTCTCTTATCCCTTTATTGTCCTGTTGTTACTTATCCGCAACCAACAGTATGCTCTTATATCTGGTTGTTATCCGGTTTACCCTACTTATCTTCATAAAAATTTTAGCTACTAAACACCAACATTCTGTTTTTTCTATCAATCCCAATCCCCACAACTATTTTTTTGATTATCCTGAATTCTAACAAGCATTTCATTTTAATATCCGATCCTCATTATCTTATTATGCATTTCAAGTTATCCGATATTGGTTTTCTTATCTATATAAATTTTGTTGGTTTAACACATATCCGTAGTTTTTATTTTTTATCCATTTTGGTTTTATACCGTACTCTTGTTACATATATCAGTTCTTTCATTATCTTCTTATCCATTTGTTGCCCTGCCTTTACCTATTCACCAAAATGGTATATTCCCTTATAGCCGGTTGTTATACATTAAATAGCCTCTTATCCGGTTTATCCGCACCAATCTTTTAGCTACCAAACGCCAACATTCTATATTTTCTATCATTCCCTAGCCTCTGCAACTGCCTTTTATCTTATCCTGCATTCTCACCAAATTTTCACTTTACGAATTCAAATTTATTGTTTTACTGTTAATTTTTTATTATCCGGACTCAGCACAACACACACACCCGTATGTAGTGGTAATATGCCGTTAATGTGGTGGAAATGTAGCGTACTGGGAATTTATGGAGTAAATCTAAAACGGACACAGCAATAATTTAAGTTTTTACAACAATAACAACAGCAATAACGGTCATTTATTCGCACAACAGCAACAACAGCAGCAATGAGAACTGAAACAATGCAGTAAAAAGTAACACAATTCACAAATCGGCAAAACAAATATTTTACGAGCTGATGATGGTCGTCGAGTTGGTTTGTTAGTCGAATGGGCGTGGTGACGCGCGTCTGCGGCGGAAGGCGAGCGCGGAAGCAGGCACAACTGTAAGTGGATAAGTGGGTGGGTTAATAATGGGCCGTTAGTTTACCGCTTTGCCACTCAGACTGCTCTTCGGTGAAATTCGCGACGGAGTTGTAATGGGGTGATAGAGGCGGGGAAGTGTAGTAACAGGAAATTGTTGCAGTTGGTTTTTTGGCAAAGAGCGAGAAGTTGAAACGTTGCTTTCTCCAAGCGAGTTGCATATTTTAGTATAAACTCAATTACTTACATGTGCGTGCTATTGTTTTTGTTGTATACTTTGTTTTTGCTGACCATTGCTATTGTCATTATTTGTAGGCGCTGTTATCGCTTCTTCTCGAGTATATTGCTGGCAATTTTATTTCCGCTTTTTTGTGCAGCTAGCAAACAGAAACACACACATACATACATATAAGCTTAAATATGTACGAAGCTTGCTATTCGCAGAAGGAATCGTCGGAGATACCAGAAATTATATATATATAAATATAAATAATCACCTTGATGAGCTGAGTAAATTCAGTCTAGTCGGTCTGTCAGCCTTTATATACCCCAACCATTCCCTCAGTTTTTTGGATATGCTGTGTCCAAACAGCTGCTTATTCGTCGGAGCCGCCAATGTCAGATCACTATAGAAAATATAGAGCAAATCAAGTTTTTGTATGGGGAACTTTTTATTTGTCCAGGTATCTTCTCCAAATTCAGCATATATTGTTAGCACTGAAATCACCGAAATTTTTTTTGCAGATATACATATAGTACATAGTACAAAATCAAGGTAAAGATAGCAAAAGATTGTAGCTTACCCTTGAAATGCCATGCGAAGAGCATTACATGTTGTGAAAAAAGCACCCAGAAATTGTAATTAAATTCCCCGGGTGAATGATATATCAAAAATAAAGTAATTTTCCAAGCTGGTAAGGGTTTACAGTTTTATCAAAAACACAAGTCTACGAGTGGTACAAAACCTTCAAAAATGCTACAGAGATCATTGAAGTCATGTCTCGTTTGGACGACCTTCAACCTCTTCAACTGATGAAAATATTAAAAATGTGACGCCTATCTTAATTGGCGTAGACACCGCTTACGCGATTATAGCCGAGTTAACAACCGCGTGCCAGTCGTTTCTTCTTTACGCTACGTGGCGCCAATTGGATATCCCTAGCGAAGCCAGGTCCTTCTCCACTTGGTCTTTCCAACGAAGTGGAGGTTTTCCTCTTCCCCTGCTTCCCCCGGCGAGTACTGCGTCGAATACTTTCAGAGCTGGAGTGTTTTCGTCCATCCAGACAACATGACCTACCCATTCCAGGTGCATACCCTCAATACGTAGTCCTTATTCCGTTTGCCATGGTCGTCATCAAAAGTGGGGGTCTCTCATCCGAGGCTGTTGTTGATTTTTCATTTTTTTCAGTGGATGTGGATGTTTTTCCTTCTCACTTTAGCTCGCCTTCAAACGGATGTTCTTAGGCTACCCAGAGGATACTTGGTCAAAGGCCGGAAGTCGTGAGCTGCTTGAGTCATATGTAAAAGAATTGTTTCTGGCCACTTCCAAGTGAATGGCGATCAGAGAACTTTCCTCACTTGCGTGAACTTCTACACATGACTCCATCCTCCCCGCATATGGTGTTTGAAAATCGTCAGGCAAGCGTTAGAGAGCTCGAAATCCCCTGCGAGTCCGCTCTAATGATTTGAGTTGATATTTTGGATATGAAACGTGTTCTTACTCGACTCGTTCCGATAAAGCTGAATTTTTAAAGAATCGAAGATTACCGTAAACCGGGCTCTTTGGACATGCTTGATCGTGCGAATTCCGATCTCACATTCACGGAGAGCATTATAACTGCCGATAAGGCATGAATTTATGTGTTAGACATGCAAACCAGTCAACAATCATCGGAATGGAAAGAAAACCCGAGCCGAATCCAAAAAAAACACGTCAAAGTCGCTCAAAAATCAAAGAAATACGCATTCGTTTTTTTCGATATTAGTGGATTGGTGCATCATGAATTTGTTCCGGAGGAACAGACGGTCAATAAGGTGTTCTATTTTGGAAACGCCTCAATCCGTGAGAACGTCCATCGAAAACTGGCGAAATTATAAATATACGCTGATAATGCAACATCGCATCGAGCCCCGATTGTGACCAAATTTAAAGCCAAAAACGCAATGAACACCATCAACCACCAAATTTGATACCGTATGATTTTTTCTTGTTCCCTAAACTGAAATTGCGCTCAGTGGACTGCTTTTGTCATAAGTGTATTACTTATATTATTAGGCGACAAAATAAATATTGATGCATATTCTGGGTCCCTTTTTGGCACAATGTAAGTAGCTGCAACCGAAATCAACGGTTTTTTCCCAGTATTTTTCATTTTTGTTGTTGTTTTCATTGAGTGTTGCCCATAATGGATTTTACGGTACATACTCACACATTCTATATGGAGTTAGAATGCCATGTAACACAAACAAAAATAAATATACAAACTGATATACATGTACATATATATTTACATAGATATATCTACTATATATGTATATATTAATAGACCTTCGGTCGCAAAATGTGTAAAATCATAAACATAATTGCAAATGCACTAAGCCACAATGTTTTGCTTCCCACACAGCATATCCTATGTACGATATGTTATTTTTGTTATTGTAGCTATTACTGTTACTACTATGGCTATTATTTTCATTATTACTACGACCATTGGCGGCTTTTATATTGTAAGTGGTTGACTTGTGTTGTTGTAATGGCTGCGTTTATTGTTGATAGCGACGCTGATGGCATTAGAGGCAGACTCACACACACCTACAAATAGACGTGCGTTAATACAATGTCCTCATTCGTCACAAATCTATTGTGACATTAAGCAGCGCATTAGAGTAAATAATGGCGACACAGAATGCTATGTTTTTGTTATTATAGTTGTTGCCGATCGATAAAAGTGTTTTACAAAGTATACTAACTATTTCATTTTGAGGTTAGACACAATCCGGGACTGGCCCAATTGGGGATCTGAGGAATTTTCCAAACATATTCACTTAAACGAAAATACTATGCAAAATTTTCCACTTAGTAAAGAAAAGTTTAAAAATCAGGCAGCTCTTGGCCGATATCCCCGTCAGGCACACTACATAATGAAGAAGATGTACCGACCCTAGCTCTTCGATTAAACTCGAAACTGCGACGATATACAAGTTAAATTTTTTAGGAATAGAACTTTTCAGGCCTTTGTATTAAAATGGAGTGCAACGATAAGGCGTTACGCAACAAAATCCCGTCACGATATCATTATCGTGATGACTGATTTGATTATATACATTTCTTTGTTCGATATAATACTCGATCATCCTAAAGGACAACTTAATATAAAACAATGGTTGCCACCTATGTGAATATTTTTAAGTGAAACAAACTGACTTAATAGAGTAATACCACAACACGACTATCAAACTAAGATGCGCTGAGAAAGCTTACAGCTCATAAAATTTTTTACGTGATTGTTGCCACCTGTTTTGAGAATGCACATCACAAAACTTTTAAGACATAAAATTAGAATATACTTGTACAAAAAGGCTACCAAAACAAAAAAAAAAAATGAAGGCTTAGGCGGAAATATATTTTCAATGTAGTTGCCACCTGTTTCAAAAATAAATACAATAAAATATAGGTAGGAGTGCAGCCCTGTCGGGCTCAATTAGCACTGATGTGCCATTTTGGTACACAATAAAATATACTAGAAAAAGCTAGGGTATAATATCGATATTAAACTCAGCTGAAAATAGAAAGCTTACAGTAGCAACTATTTTTGAACAAACCGCTAAGATTGCCACCTGTTTGATTTTATTCAAGCTTAATTTATTAAAAAGTATGTACAAAATATGAGAAGTGTTGGTAAATTAAAATAAAAAAAATACATATTTAAATTTAACAAATTTCTAGAATTTATTTCATCAAAATTATCGTTGATGCAACGGAAAGCTATTTAAGAAATGTTTCCTAAATGTTGTAACTTTTTCAGAATAACTAATATAATAAAAAAATAAAGAAAATATTGAAATATATTTATAAAACTTCTTTTGAAAAAAGCTTGCCACCTATTTTATATTTTTAAGCCAAGGTCATAAAAAGTGATATATGACTAAAATCTATGTGAATGGTTGTTAAATTGATATGAAAAAAATCAGAAATTTATATTTAAAAATTTTAAATATTTAAATTAACAGATTTCTATAATTTATCTACAACTCAGCAATCTTACAATATTAGTAACAGAGGAAAGCTATGTCAGAAGTGTTTACGAAATATAGCAAGATTTTCAATAAATTCAGTAATTGAAAAGGTAATTTTATACCATACTTTTGAAGCTACTTTTGGAAAAGGTCCATCTGTTAAATTCTTTTTATTATTTTCAATGATAAAGTATAAGATATTTTATAATTTTTTAGTTTGAAAAATATAAGGAAAGAACATTTTAAACATTTTTTTAAAAGAAACTGAATTTTTGAAAAAGGAAAAGATATTTGATAATTTTTATAAATACTACTGTGCCCAAAAAAAGGTGACAGTGTATTAATTTTTAAAATTCTTTATTTATTCTACCAAATCAATTTCATCCCGTCCAAAGTTATCCCCTCCCGATGCAATGCACTTATGCCAACGGATTTTCCAATCTTCGAAACACTGGTTGTAGTCCCTTTCCGGGATGGCCTTCAGCTCCGTCTTCGCTGCGGCTTGAATCTCCTCTATCGTATAAAAACAGTATCCCCGGAGCGGTCTTTCGTACGGCGCCAGATCAGGTGAATATGGTGATTGCGGAACGATAAGGGTTGAGTTTTTGGCGAAATGATCACGAATTACAAGGGCAGTATGGGATGGTGCAAAATCGGGCTGTAAAAACCAAGAATTGTCTTTCCACAACTCCGGCCTTTGCAGGCGGATAGCGTTACGCAAATGACGCATAACGTTCAAGTAATATTCCTTGTTGATTGTTTGACCGGTTGGAAGGAATTCATAATGCACAACACCACGATAATCGAAAAAAATTGATTCCGTAAACAAAATTTAAAGCAAATTCTTTGCTCAACAAATTTTGACATCGCAAAAAACGAAAAACTCTCTTTTAGCAGCTCACAAAACGACACGTATCTCAAACACTAATAAATATTTTGACATGAAATTTGACATAAATGTGACTGATAGTACTACCAACCTAAAAAAAACAATTCTCCAAATCCTTCGACACGCGCAGTTTAAATTCAAATGTCAAATGTTATTTTTGGACACAGTAGTATATTATAGATATTGCCATTTATTTTATGTAATCTTATATATCTTCGGACAAAATGATCCTGTCAAATTTCCGAAATCTGAAGGTATTAAAATGACCGTGAGCAATCCCACTAAAGCCACTAATAGCAATATTATTCTCCCCAAAAACATATTTTCTAAATATCATTTGAAAATAATTTGATTTTGACTTCTGTCCGATTCCCTTGAAAACAGAGCATTATACAAAGTGTTCACTTCGAACTATCTGAAAGAAGGGCAATTCATGGTTGGCTAAGGTTTCGAACTCTCTTTCCGTTATAAGTACACAATGGATTTGAAGGGAAAAATCCGCCGAAAAAGCAGGTTATCTGTTCCCTGATACAAGTTATCTGCTATTTGGTCGAAGAGTTAAAGAAACAGTGCTTGATAATCGTCATATTGGTATTAGAAAGATAGGTGAAGATAACAACATCACTCATGGATCGATTCAACACATTTTGGTGAATGTTTTGAGATCAATGCTAAACTCCTACGAAAAGACTTGAACCTTTTGCAAAAACGACATTGAGTAGAAGTCGCAAAAGAGATGTTAGACAATGGAGCTAAGATCCCAACAATCATCAAACTCATCATTGCAGGTGACGAGACGTGGGTTTATGAATATGATACCGAAACTATCTAGCAATCTTGCAAATGGAGCTACAAAAATAATGCGAAACTGAAACCCATCCCAACCGAGGCTTATAATAAGTATATAGTAAGTTGGATTAAGCTTTGGCTTGCTTGCTTTGACTGAAAACGCGGCTATTTTGAAACACCGACGATATGTGATTAAAATACGGGAACATTTTAGACCGGGTCAATTTTGATCAAATGGTTTATGTGTAGAATATGCAACCTTTCTTCCCTCAACACCGCACTGACATAAATAAAACCTTAACAGCTCTCACTCCCACACAAACATGTCTATACATAAGTTCATATAACATATAATAAGTATATATGGTACATACATATAATGCATACATTTATAGAGCAGTTGTTATCATCGCTCACCAACCGCAGTTATAGCCACAAACTTTCCACTCTCCTCGCCTCCACAAATGACTGCTCGATTATTATTTCTGCTTTTATTCTTACTTTGATTGTATTTTATTTCCCTTCGACCTTTGTTGTTCTTGTTGTTTTGTAATCAAAGCGACTTAGCCAGCATGTTGTCGTCGTTGGCCTGAGAAAAAAACTGTTACAAATCGTGCGATAGTCACATTTCACGAAATATGCGTCGGTTTTGTTTGCATGCTATTGACTGAGTCCAAGGGACGACTTACAAACCACCAACATAGCATTTATGTGTGGATATGTGTACGTATTCTGCTTTATCATTTTGTTTTATTTGCCACAATAGACCTTGTAACCGTTACTTAAGCCTTTTGTTTGACTAGTGGGGCAGTCACATCCATATTTATATATACCACATATGTGTGTGTGTGTGGTTGTTTTTGTCTCTCATATATTTTTCATTAATCTAGCAAAAGCGATTAAACGTTCATTTGTATTTGTGCGTTGCTGTGTTGCAAGTTACTGTAAAGCCAGCCTGCTTTTAGGCGCTTAAATATTCTGTTATATTTTGTGAAACTTGTGGCCAAATAGACAACAATAAGCGGCGTTTTGCCTGCTAAGCTACGGAAGAGATCAAAATATTTGCCGTTAGAGTGCATTTTGATAACCCATGTGTTACGAAGTTTTTCGTTGTGAGACTTTTATTTCTACTAAAGTCTGCTTTAAGTTTTAATGCTTTTATACCAAGCTTTCAAGCTCAAAAACTAACTAGGACTTTCCTAACAATGGTCAAAGACGCCAAAGGCCTTAAATATTACCGATATAATCAAATCGTTTTCGGTTTATAGAGTCCTCTAGTAGTAGGTATATAACCAGTTTACTACTTGTATATCCTTAAAAATAACCACGAATGTTTGAAGATTTCACTATTTTTTTTTAGGTTGGTAGTACTGTCAGTCACATTTATGTCAAATTTCATGTCAAAAAATTCATTAGTGATTGAGATACGTGTCGTTTTGTGAGCTGCTAAAAGTGAGTTTTTCGTTTTTTGCGATGTCGAAATTTTTTGAGCAAAGAAAATGCATTAAATTTTGTTTACGGAATCAATTTTCTGCTGCGGATACGTTGAGGATGGTGCAGAAAGCCTTTGGTGATGAGGCTATGTCTAAAAAAATGTTTACAAGTGGCATAGTGAGTTCCAAGCCGGCCGTGAACGTGTCGAAGACGAAGAGCGTCCAGGGCCACCATCAACCTCAACCGACGAAGCTCATGTTCAACAAATCAAAGATTTGGTGTTGAAAAACCATCGATTAACAATTAGAGACCTTGTTGATGAAATTAGCATACCGAAAGGCTAAGCCAATACCATTTTGAATGATGTTTTGGGAGTCAAGCGCGTCAAATCTCAACTGGTACCGAAAACATTGAATTTTTCGGAAAAAAGGCGTCGCGTTGAAGTGTGTGAAACGATACTTTCCGACTACCGGGGTGTCATGAAATGCATTATAATTGGCGATGAGACTTGGATCCATGCTTACGAACCCGAAACAACCGATCTATCGAGCGAATATCGTGCCAAAAGAGAGCCGAGACCAAAAGAATCACGCCAAAGTCGCTCAGAAATCAAGGTCATGTTGACTGTTTTCTTCGATTATCGTAATGTTGTGCATTATGAATTCCTTCCAACCGGTCAAACCGTCAACAAGGAATATTATTTGAACCTTTTATGTCGTTTGCATAACGCTATCCGCCTAAAAAGGACGGAATTGTGGAAGAAAGACAGTTCTTGGCCCTCATAATTCGTGATCATTTCGCCAAAAACTCAAACTTCGCCATATCGTTCCGGAACCATCGTATTCACCTGATCTGGCGCCGTGCGACTTCTGGCTGTTCACCAAGCTCAAAAGACCGCTCCGGGGACACTGTTTTTATACGATAGAGGAGATTTAAGCCGCAGCGAAGACGGAACTGAAGGCCATCCCGGAAAGGGACTACAACCAGTGTTTCGAAGATTGGAAAATCCGTTGGAATTAGTGCATTGCATCGGGAGGGGATTACTTTGAAGTGGATGAAATTGAATTGGAAGAATAAATAAAGAATTTTCAAAATAAATACAATGTCACCTTATTTTTTGGGCGCAGTAGTAAAACATTTTGCTTTGTTGAGATTCATCAAAAGCACAGGGTGGTCAGAAGAGATAAATAAGAGTGAGGGTCTCAGTTCCGGTGGTTGCAAAATGATCTTCTAAAAGCCAGGTGCGTCGGCAGACATCCACCCTACCTACTTACCTATCTATCTAGAATCTTCCCACGTTTTCTTCTGGGTGTTACAAACTTCCTCGGTATAAAAAGCCGTTAATTAGTTTTCTGTGATTCTTAAAATTTAAGACGTTTGGATGGATTGAAAAGACCAGACCTAACCCAAAGATTGTTCGCACGCTGAAGATCTGTACACATTCAAGGAATGCTTTTGTAAAATTTATTAGAAATAGGTTAAGTGAGTTACAAAATTGTACTAAATACATGTGTTCAATGTAGACTCTGTGCTCAAGATGTTTTAAAGTTAGGTTATTTTAAAGTCAATTATCTTGCTGGTAATAGTACCGTTAATGCTTTGGTTCTCTATAAAATTCACACTGAAACCCATGAAGTATTTATAAACTAATATTCAGGACAGCAATTAATTGATATAAGTTAGAGAACAGAGATGGCGTGTACCATACTTGGCACACTTTTATGCTTTCCATATTTATTCAACCAAAATTAACTCCATCGTAAATACGATGTTGGACTTAGGCTCTATAATTGGTCATCTCACAATTACCGTCCGATCTTATGATTCAACAAGTCGTCTTATTGCAAAGTTCTCTCAAGAGATATGTTCAATTGAGCATAAAAGCGATTGGCTTCGGAGCTCTGAATTCGAAGCACTAGACCATTTAACGCGTTTACTAAGACCCCATATAAATATATACATTATTCTCGTTACCATCTAGCGCGCGTTAATATGCCTTACCAATCGTTCGTACTTTGCTACAAGTCATCGGCTCGTAGTTTTACGCTGGCACCAGGTTCTTTAACTAATTTGAGCTAACTCTTTCACTATTATTGCTCTACTAAGAGGGAGTCACATGCTTGCTTAAGCTATTTCTTTACCCCACCAGTGCCCCACACATATCATGCCCGTTTTATCACTTCGCGTTTCCTG
This sequence comes from Bactrocera zonata, assembly GCA_037783105.1. Classification (NCBI taxonomy): domain Eukaryota; kingdom Metazoa; phylum Arthropoda; class Insecta; order Diptera; family Tephritidae; genus Bactrocera; species Bactrocera zonata. Next base: position 75,484 of record JBAWJQ010004715.1, read on the forward strand.
CAACGTAAACTCATAATTCTTAACGCTTAATGGAATTTCATTGTTGCTTTTTCGGACTTTTTATGCTCGCTTTATTTTTCTCTCTATATTATTATTTTGTTGTATTTCGTCATTATTTCTGCTTCTCGGAGTTTCTGTTGCTTTTGTGAAGAAATTGTCCTTTTTATTATGTTTATTTTCGAAGAAAGTTTTCATTCTTTAATGGTTTCATTTGTTGGTGTATTTCGTTGTTATTTCATTAAGAGTTCGAACTAAATTGAGGACAATGGACTGTCGTTATTGTTGTTATGAATTCCGTGATAAATGGTTCAAGTAATATGGAGGCGTGACATAAAAACCATTTATTTCGCTTTCAATGAAAAGTTTTCTAAAGAAAACAATTTGTAGATCTACAGAAAAGACTATTAAATTTGCTGAATTCAAGACGGTATAAATTCCATAACATTGAAGAGTATTTATGTGTAATAAAGATGGTAGTACTAAACGGATCAGCAGTTAGTTCATATATGTAGATCAATCTCCTAGAACACAATTTATCTTTTTAGGTGGAAAGTTTCAAAAAAATATCCCCATTGTCATTGTACTGAGTCTGGATCAATGTATTCTACAGTTTTGACACTGATATGCCTCTGCTTTCAAGAGCTCTTACCTTTTTTTATATTTTTTGTTTGCAAATGTACTCAATGCAAATGCGTTGTTAAGAAACTGTCTTAGGCTTATAAGACTCTGGTACTTTATGTAAGCCTGTATTAGAGATCTAATACACTCAATAGACACATATACAAGGTGCGTTCCAAAGTAAACGGGACTTAAGGGGGTATTCTAGTCAAGAAGCATGAATTTCAGGTAATTTTTAAAGTGTCGTAAAAAAAAGGCAATTAATATTTTTACCATCCATTTTTTTACTAGTTATTTATTAATTTTTGAAGAGTACAGAAAAAAATTAAGAACTAAAAAAAGTAAAAAATTTCAAAAATTATGAGCTGACGAAGGGGGGGTCTCTAAAAATTTCCACGTGACCATGCCCATTATTTCAACCTTCCTAGTTATCTGAAACCAAAAAGAAAAAAAGATTATTAATCTAGAATAATGTCGCAATGGTCGGAACTACGGAAAAGTGGGAAAAATTTTTTTCCCAAAATGGCGACTGCCTAAAAAACGTGTTTTTGGATCACTTTTTCTGACCATTTCGAATTTTTAAAAATAATAAAAATAAACATTTTTTGATGGGGCTAGTTCCAACCATAGACAAGCCTATAAAGAATACTCAATAAAAATTTCAAGCAAATCGGTCGAGTAGAACCTGAGAAATCGTGGGCATCGTTCCGAAAAAGTCAGTTTGGATGCCGAGTCAGAAAAATGCCTATATCTCCGAAAATAATTTGAATTTTGTAAAATCCTCTTGTACACATATTCTTGAATAGTTAAACTTTGAAAATATAAGAAAAAAATTTCTATTTTTTTAAATTTCTAGACTAGAATACCCCCTTAAAAAACGAGTGTATTAGCTCGTTGGCAAGCCAAAGTCGCACGGTGCCATATCAGGTGAATACGGGGAGTGGTTCCTACTTAAAATGTGAATTTTGTTTCTTCTTTTTGACCTCTTTAATGATGTCGTTCGAATTTTGGATTCTAAGTAATTTTTGGTCGTCAGTCAATTTGTGTGGAACAAACCGTGCATACACCTTTCGTAAGCCCAAATGTTCGGCCAAAATGCGATAAATCGATGTTTTGGAGATCAATACCATTTCCATGAATTTCAATGATGATTTCGCCTGATTTTTGATGAATTCACGCACAGTTTCGATGGAATTTCCGCTAATCACGGATTTTGATTGGCTCACATGTTGATCGTCATTTATGTCCTCACGACCATTTTGAAAACGTTGAAACCACTCGTGCACTCTGCTACGGGATAGTCAATCATCGCCATAAACTTGTTTCATCAATTGAAACGTTTCGGTAAAAGTTTTACCAGTTTTAAAACAAAATTTAATGTTGACTCTTTGTTCGAAGCTCATCTTCGCACCAATAACGCAAACATGCTGACACTTACAACTCAATAACTTCAGTTCCAATCGATGAAATGTGATGAAATTCAGTCAATGAACAATCAATAAAGATAGCAAATTCTAACGCACCAGTCGACATATAGATGACGCCACCAGGGGTCGCTAGATTCAAAAAGTTGTGTTTACTTTGGAGCACACCTTGTATTCTGTAAGCTACTTTAAAATACTCATCATACCATCCTTCTTGAACTAGGTTCAGTTCCTAAGATAGATTGCCGCAATAAGACATTTTGAAATCCCATTTTCCGTTTAATACCTTCTTTCAAATTTTCGAATCTTGTTGAGCAACGAATTGAGCAAAGCTCAAACATAGTGGGTAGCGAAGAAGAAACCCAAATTTTTAACCAAAAAATTTTAGCGAAAGTCTTTTAAACTAAATATGTATGTTCCGATTTATTCTGATTTCTCTTTGATCTCTCGCTGTGTTTAAGGCACTGACAGATGGCATAACTTCTCCACTAATATACAAAATAGGAAACCAAGCTATTTAGTTACAATACAAGCGAAACTGGTCCCTCAGTTTTTGAGATATTGTTCCGGAATTTTGCACACGTCCTTTTCTCCCTAAAAATTACCCGAAATTGCACTTTAGCTTTTAACTGCCATACAAACTGAACAAACGGACTCAAGTTCTTTTTTGGAAAAGTTTTACATTTAAGGAAGTATCTTCACAAATTTGACATAGGTTATGGTCTATGGCAATAGCGCTATCTTCGAAGAAATTGTTTAGATGGTGTTAATATAATAAATAGCTGTCGCAGAAACTGATCGATCAATGGTTGCTTACGTTTTCAGATTTCATTATCTACATATATAGTTGCTATAAAAAATTTACATGTGAAGGGTAATAGTATATGTATATATGTATATAAAGCAATTTTTTCAATTTTCTTTCTTAGATAAAAATGTAAAGAAAGCTTCCTGAAAGAGCATAAGCTTGCATGTGATCCCTCGGCAATAGGATCTACTTTTACTTTTACAACTCGTTATCAATCCTCCCAACAACAATAACAGGCAACTGCTTCCATTACATTTTGTGGGAAGGCTTACACTCAGTGTAGGTGAAAATTATTACCACACACAATCAATTTTTATTAAATATTAAAACTGTTGAAATTGTAATTTCACATGCATACACACACATGTATGTGCATGCTTACACACTATACATATTTACAGGCATAAAAATGACCAAACATAAAGGCCGTATAAAGGTACAAGTGGCTGCTGACAGAGTGCTCCCACGAGTGTTGCCACGCTTTGGCACTTTTGCTTAATGGCCAAGTTGCCACATAGCTGCTTGGGTTATTGTGCAGTTGTTGTAGACGGCGACGTTAAAGAAAAGCCATTATGAGTTTAGCAACTGACTACATAATATTTTCGTTTACTGTTGTTGTTGCTGCTGTTTTCTTTTATTTTTGTTGTTGTTGTTACTTTATTTCGTTACAATGCCGTCAGCCTTTAATTTTTCTGCTCATTCAGTTTTTGTTTTCTTTTTGGCGCCTTTCTTATGTCGCACTTGTTGTTGTTATTTTAGCTGTTTTTTCCTTTTTTCGCGCGCAATTTCTGCATTTGTTTTATTGCTATTTCTCGCCAGAGCAGCCCTTTTAATTTGTATTACTTTTTTGTTGTTGTTCGTTTTTTTATTATGTGAGTGCGCCGCCTGTCGTTATTGTTATTGTTGTTGGCGCGCGCAATCCACACTTAATCGCATTACAACGACTGCACGCAGCCGAAAACACCACCTGTGCACCGACAGACGCGCACACATACATACATGCAGAAAGTGACGTGTAAAAATTCAAAAGCAGCAATAAACACACACACACACACCGAGACACACAGTCATACATATATCTTTATGTATATTAGCATTTACAGTTGTATTTGTAAGTTTATGCGGCTGGAAAAGTTAAAATGCCAGCTAATGGACTAGACTGTTGCGAATCGGACTTACGAGCGCTTAATCTCATCTACATACAAACAAACATGTACACACATGTATGAGTGCATGTGTGTTTATGTTGGAATCAGTATGCCATCTATGTGTCTCAACTAGGTGGTTAGATTTGTATGACTGTCGGTTAGTCGCTTTTGTGAGCGCAAGTTTGCCATTTGTGTGGTGTTGCCACCTGCCGTAATGCAGTTAAAGGATGTGAAGGTGTAACTGTAAAGAAGTGTTAAGTAATGGAGAAATAGAAAAAAAAACGAGACAGAGAATTAAAAGCTAAAAATGCAATGAAATAGAAAAAGTTTCAAAGGATTGTTCGATGAGTTCGAGAAGGTTTTTTAATAAAAGTATTCTTCAGAAATAACCAAAGACAAGCAGAAAGCTTAACTTCGGCTGCACCTTACCCTTAAGGGGGTATTCTAGTCTAGAAATTGAAATTTTTTTTTTTATAATGTATTTTCAAAGTTTAACTATTCAAGAATATGTGTACAAGAGGATTTTTCAAAATTCAAATTATTTTCGGAGATATAGGCATTTTTCTGACCCGGCATCCAAACTGGTTCGGCCTGAACTAATCGAACAAAAGACATTAGGGAAACTTTAAACGCGGTTTTCTCAAAACTGACTTTTTCGGAACGATGCCCACGATTTCTCAGGTTCTGCGGATCCGATTTACTTGAAATTTTTATAGAATCTTCTTTATAGGCTTGTCTATAGTTGGAACTAGCCCCATCCAAAAATTTTTATTTTTATTATTTTTAAAAAATTCGAAAAAGTCAGAAAAAGTGATCCAAAAAAACTTTTTTTTTAGGCAGTCGCCATTTTGTGAAAAAAATGTTTCCCACTTTTCCGTGGTTCCGACCATTGCGACATTATTCTAGATTAATAATTTTTTTGTTTTTGGTTTCAGATAACTAGGAGGGTTGAAATCATGGGCATGGTCACATGGAAATTTTTAGAGACCCCCCACTTCGTCAGCTCATAATTTTTGAAATTTTTTACTTTTTTTAATTTTTATTTTTTTCTGTACTCTTCAAAAATTAATAAATAACTAATAAAAAAATTGATAGTAAAAATATTAATTGCCTTTTTTTACGACACTTTAAAATTTACCCGAAATTCATGCTTCTGGACTAGAATACCCCCTTAAAGGTGGTACCCCCTTTATAATGTCCCAATATTAGTGTTTTCGACAAATGAACAGATTATTAGAGAAAAAGGGACGTCTATAAAATTCGATGTCTAAACAAGTAAGGCTAAATTCGCAACTTGTAACTTGCAAGAATCAAAGCCAGGGCCATACCTTAACGTATGGATCGGAATCCAAGTAGTTATACAGTTGAACTTCTCTGACACGTAACACCAAAATAAACAAAAAAAAACCGAGTTAGGGAGACTTCGAGTTTCTCGCTCTCTCATTTTCATTGAAATAACTCACATATTAGCCTATATATGCGGTATAAAGCCACCAAGGATTTCGAAAATCTTTATATTAGCTATATGTGGGCTAAGGGAAGTATTGCCCCAATTCATCCCATTTTAGGCATCCAAACATACTATTGTCTGGGAAGTATTATCCCTGAATTTCATTTATATGTCACACACTTTACCGATGTTTTGGATCAAAAGTCAAGTATTGGTATTGTGTCCAAATATCGGAACTTAAGGGCTTGAACAATTTTTGGTCCCAAGGTTGAATACTTTAAAAAGATTATTTGCTCAAATTTTAATCCCGTTATATTGATTTCTTTTTGATTTGCATACCAGAAGGATAAAGGATCCATTGGAATTAAAAATTGTATTACATGGGAAGTAGGCGTGGTTGCAGTCAATTTTCACACTGTGAAATAAGAATGTTAGAATAATATTATGCATTGAAATCGGTAGAACGGGTCCTGAGATATTTGATTTTACCTAAACGTGAGCGGTGCCACGCCTATTGTTCAATTTTTGAGCCGGCTCCTTTAAAGCGCTCTCATACCATCTCTGTGATAAAATTTAATGTCTCTGGTGTATTTAGTTATTGATTTATGGCACTTTAAGTAGTTTTTAACAGTACCGCAATATGAGGAGAGAGCGGGGTTATTATTCTATTTTATCCATTTTCATACTGTTGGTAAAAGTTCTAATGAGAATTCTCCTCTACGAATTTGAATATTGTAGCTGTAATGTGCCCAAAAAATGTGACATTGTATTTATTTTGAAAATTCTTTATTTATTCTTCCAAATCAATTTCATCCCCTTCAAAGAAATCCCCTCCCGATGCAATGCACTTATGCCAACGGATTTTCCAATCTTCGAAACACTGGTCGTAGTCACTTTCCGGGATGGCCTTCAGTTCCGTCTTCGCTGCGGCTTGAATCTCCTCTATCGTATAAAAACGGTGTCCCCGGAGTGGTCTTTTGAGCTTGGTGAACAGCCAGAAATCGCACGGCGCTAGATCAGGTGAATACGGTGGTTGCGGAACGATGTAGGTTGAGTTTTTGGCGAAATGATCACGAATTACAAGGGCAGTATGGGATGGTGCATTATCGTGGTGTAAAAACCAAGAATTGTCTTTCCACAATTCCGGCCTTTTTAGGCGGATAGCGTTACGCAAAGGACACATAACGTTCAAATAATATTCCTTGTTGACTGTTTGTCTGGTTGGGAGGAATTCATAATGCACAACACCACGATAATCGAAGAAAACAGTCAACATGACCTTGATTTTTGAGCGACTTTGGTGCGATTTTTTTTGTCTCGGCTCTCTTTTGGCACGATATTCGCTCGATTGATCGGTTGTTTCGGGGTCGTAAGCATAGATCCAAGTCTCATCGCCAGTTATAATGCATTTCATGACACCCTGGAGTCGGAAAGCATCGTTTCACACACTTCAACGCGACGCCTTTTTCCAAAAAATTCAATGTTTTCGGTACCAGTCGAGATTTGTCGCACTTGAGGCCCAAAACATCCTTCAAAATGGTATTGGCTGAGCCTTTCGATATGCTTCAGCAGCAAGGTCTCTAATTGTTAATCGACGGGTTTTTAAAACCAAATCTTTGATTTGTTGAACGTGAGCTTCGTCGGTTGAGGTTGATGGTCGCCCTGGACGTTCTTTGTCTTCGACACGTTCACGGCCGGCTTGGAACTCACTATACCACTTGTAAACATTTTTTTTAGACATAGCCTCATCACCAGAGGCTTTCTGCACCATCCTCAACGTATCCGCAGCAGAAAATTGATTCCGTAAACAAAATTTAATGCAAATTCTTTGCTCAACAAATTTGAACATCGCAAAAAACGAGAAACTCACTTTTAGCAGCTCACAAAACGGCACGTATCTCAAACACTAATGAATATTTTGACATGAAATTTGACGTAAATGTGACTGACAGTACTACCAACCTAAACAAAAAAATTCTCCAAATCCTTCGACGCGCGCAGTTTAAATTCAATTATTTTTTGGACACAGTAGTATGACGCAAAGAGTCAAGTCCAAAAGTCCAAACTTTGTCTCAAAGTTTCAAGGCAACCGCGTTAAAATTGTAGGAGATAGAACTTTGGCTAGATTTTGCCAAAAAGTAACTATATTTCTCCAAATCATGACCCACTAACCAATGAAATTTATTTTAAATGAATCCTACGTCTGTTATGTAGACTACCGCGAGGAGACAGTTTTGGGCGGTGCCTCCGGAAACCAGTTACCAAAGGCTGAATTTCCAAAAAACTTTTGCCCTTTAATATGCTTAAAAGTTATAAAAAGTAATTAATTTGTTACAGGAAAAAAATTGGTGGAAAGTGTAATATTTTCAGCTGCCAAAACCCATGTAACCACTTAATAATAAGAACACAAACAGTAAGTTTAAAGAGAATGCAAGACTGTATGGCCAAGGGAAAGATATCTGATTAAAGCCAAACCGATTATATCACATTTTTCCTACGCATTTATATATGATAGTTAGAATCTGGTGTGTTAGAATCTGCGACTTTTATGACATTTCATCAATTAGAAGTGAAGTTATTGCGTTTTAAGTGTCAGTAAGTTTGTGTTATCTGTGCGAAAATGAGCTTCGAACAAAGAGTCAAAATTAAATTTTGTTTTAAAATTGGTACAAATTTTACCGAAACGGTTCCATTGATGAAACAAGTTTATAGCGATGATTGTCTATCCCGTAGCAGAAGCCACGAGTGTTTTCAACGTTTTCAAAGTGGTCGTGAGGACATAAATGACGATCAACATGTGGGCCAATCAAAATCCGTGACCACCGGATCACTGTGCGTGAATTCATCAAAAATCAGCCAAAATCATCATTGAAATTCATGGAAATGAAATTGAACATCTCCAAAACATCGATTTACTGCATTTGACCGAACATTTGTTCTGTTTTTTTTTTATTTAAAGTCCTGTTTACTTTGGAACGCACTTTGTATACCTGTGGTAACAAATTAAGTAAACCGGATGATATTGATATCATCGGCCTCACCACCCGCGCCGTTAGTTCTGCTTTCTCCAGACTGGACAAGGAAGCAAATGGGTCTGGCAGTGAACAAGGGCAAGACGATATATCTCCTGTCATCAAACAAACAGTCGTCGCACTCGCGACTTGGCACTTACGTCACTGTTAACAGTCATAACTTTGAAGTTGTAGATAGTTACGTATATTTAGGAACCAGCATAAACACCACCAACATGTGTGTCAGCCTAGATATCCAACGCAGGATTTCTGCTACTCGGACTGAGTAGGCAATTGAGAAGTAAAGTCCTCTCTCGACGAACAGAAAACCAAACCCTATAAGTCACTCATAATTCCTGTCCTGCTATATGGCGCAGAGGCTTGGACGATGACAACAACTGATGAGTTGACGTTGCGAGTCTTCGAGAGAAAAGTTCTGCGAAAGATTTATGGTCCTTTGCACGTTAGCCACGGCGAATGTCGCATTCGATGGAAGGATGAGCTGTACGAGATATACGACGACATTGACATAGTTCAGCGAATTAAAAGACAGCGGCTACGCTGACTAGTTCATGTTGTCCGAATGGACGAAAACACTCCAGTTCTGAAAGTATCCGACGCAGTACCCGCCGGGGGAAGCAGAGGAAGACGTCCACTCTGTTGGAAAGGCCAGGTGGGGAAGGACCTGGCCTCGCTTGGAATATCCAATTGGCGCCACGTAGCGAAAAGAAGAAACGACTGGCGCGCTGTTGTTAACTCGGCTATAATCGCGTAATTGGTGTCTACGCCAATTAAGAAGAAGATAACTATCCATACGAGTATACTGAATAACCGTAAAAAACAAACTGAAATAATGGAAGAAGTCAGAGCAAGGAATGTAAACATTAATTTCATGCATACATCTTTCTTTTCTGCTACGTAACAACAACTAGCTGCAATTGCAATACCCTTTATGCGACTCTACTAGCAGCTACCAAGAACTGCATGCCCATTTAAATTTGTGTGTCTTTAACAACAATCTTCAAAAAAATCTCTCATACATGTTGCAACTTAAATTTTTTTCACATTGAAATAACACACAACAATAACACTGAAACCCTTAAGCTACTCCCTATTTCAATATCGTCGTTCAATATTCACTTTGTCTCAGGACTTGCTCGCCTGTTTCTTGGCAAAAGTTTGAAACAAACTGCAATTGCGCACACACATATACACACATGTTTTGTAGGAAAATAAAATTTTTTCACACACCGATATACAAGTATGTATGTACATATGTACTTGAAAAAAAAAACAACAAATAACACACAGTCACATAGATTGAAGAACAAAAGCACAACTGGGTTGTATGACGAAACAAAGCGACATGAAGACGACGATGTCTACCAATGCCGGTCACAGTACCAGCCAAGCAGTGGCGTAGGCGTAGGGTGGAGGGTTGGGAGAGCGAGAGGAAATATAGCCAAAACTAAGTGGCGTAAAGTGTTTTATTGTAATGTTTATATACTTGCAGACATGACTAAGTATATAAATATGTATGTGTTTGACAATACTATTGTATATATACATACATACATATGTATATAATATATATTTTCTCAGTTATGTGAATATACATATGTATGTATGCGTGTGCTGCAAAAATTGCCGGGAATGTTGACGAAGTCACTTTTTGCTGGCGAGGGTGTTATTTTTTATTTGTTGTTGTTGTGTTTTTCTTTGTTCTACGCATTCTTTACTTGCTTTACTTTTCATGTTCGCTCAAAGCGAGTTACTAAGTAAAAATTTGCGTCGACACATACTATATCCATTGAAGTTGTCTGCGGTGTTGAGTTGGGCTCTGGAGGTGTGTGAAGCAGCAGCAACACACTTGTGGGCACATATATATATATACATACGTATATATCTATGTATATATATATACGAACATATTAATACTTTTCTGTCACTCTGTTGGTGCATGAGTAATTTTGCAGGCGAGTCAAAAAGTCGCTGTTGGCGGCAAAAGTGTTCGCTATGTTTAGTAGTGTGTGTTTCCAAATTCCTTTCGTCGAAAATTTTTCTTGTTTTTGTTCGGCTTTGTATTAACGGTTGTTTTTTCCCTGTATCAATGGATGTTATTGCTTTTCGTGAGACAAAGCTCGTTGCTAGCATTCTACTAATAATTGAATTATAGGTTATGTTGAAAAAACCAAATTCATCGTTCGGCAGTCATTAGTATTTATAGAGAAACTCATAAAATTTAAGAAGGGAGTATGTATGGAATATTTAATATTTAAACTAGTTCCAAGACTTAGCAACTCCTCGACATAAAATCCGCTTTTCGAACTACTATATATGCCGACATCATCCATGTAATTCATACTGTTACTAGGCAGATAAGTTCATGGCCTCTGCCTCAAAGCATTTTTATCTCTTGTTCATAGAATGACCCAGATGTGACTTAGACTCAAGTTAGTACGGATTTAATACATATTTTTAGTCAGTTCTAGTTTACAACAAAGAAAGTAACTACTTTACTTTTTCGGTTCGTTCTGTGATGAAGTTCAATTTGTGTTGATGATAAGCAATATTATTATAATCGATAGAGAACGCTGTAGAGCCATGGCTAAAGACTTTATCGTGCCTGAATTGGAGTATGTAGACGACCTGTGTTTCCAACAAGACGGCGCTACATGCCCCACAGCCAACGCAACAATCAATTTATTGAAGGAATCTTGTCGTTGAACTATAGGCTGGCTTCCTAGATTGATTGCTGATATAGAGCCCCCATTTGCTGCAAAAAGGTCGTATATTTGGCCTCTGGGCTAAAATTTATTTGAACCAACAGCGATGGTCACTTGGACAAAATCATTTTTAAAACATAATGACAAACCCTTATCTTTACAATAAAACTACATTGTTGGTCATAACGTTACTTTATAGTATATGCGTTTTATTTCTTCTTAAAACCGACATGTCTAAAGCACGAAGGTTTGCGGCAAGTCGTTCGTACATACATACGTAGTTTCTTTCTGCCGAATTGATCTAAAAAAATCATAGAATCCGGTTGAATTGATTGCGATTGTCAGTTTCATGTAAATGTTTTGGAGAAAATAAAAATTTAGTAGGGAAGAGCACCAAAATTCCGTTATAATTCTTCGTTTTGTTAACGGCAAGCTAGAAATTGTTGGTTATGTTGATTAGCCAACTTTCCAAAAACGCGCTTCGAACTGAAAATTGGTATACATGGTGCGTTCCAAGGTAAACAAGACTCAAAAAAAAAAAAACAGAAAAACTGGTTTTTTCGGGCTTCGAATGTTGGATTCTGGGCAATTTTTGGTCGTCCATCAATCTATGCGGAACAAACCGTGCATACACTTTCCGTAAGCCCAAATGTTCGGTCAAAATGCGATAAATCGATGTTTTGGAGATGTTTAATTCCATTTCCATGAATTTCAGTGATGATTTCGGCTGATCACGCACTGTTTCGATTGAATTTCCGGTGATCACGGATTTTGATTTGCCCACATGTTGATCGTCTTTTATGTCCTCACAACCATTTTGAAAACGTTGAAACCACTCGTGCACTCTGCTACTGGATAGGCAATCATCGCCATAAACTTGTTTCAGCAATGGAAACGTATCGGTAAAAGTTTTACCAATTTTAAAGCAAAATTTAATGTTAGTTCTTTATTCGAAGTTCATTTTCGCACCGATAACACAACCATACTGACACTTAAAATGCAATAACTTCATTTCCTATTGATGAAATGTCATGAAATTCTCACTGGACAATCGATAAATATAGCAGATTTTAACGCATCAGTCGACACATAGAAGGAGCTAGATTCAAAAAGTCCTGTTTACTTTGGAATGGACCTTGTATTAAGTTTGTCACGAACTTTGTAACAACCGAAAGGAAACGTCGAAGACCCTATAGAATATACCATAAATATGAATGATCACCGTGACGAGCTGCCAAGCGAGTATTCTAGCTTCGATTCACTAGCATAGTTTTCTAAACAATAGACAAACAACAAAAGAACAATAGAGAGGGGCTACTCACAATGTATGATGATATATAGGATTTTTGTATACGTTTTAATTAAAGGTAGGAAATTCTTTATTTACAATCACAGACAAGAAGAAAACACTCTTATTAGAAAGTTATTATTTCGGAATTTCATTAACGTTTCTTACATATTGACCGATATATGCAATATAAAGTCAACCGGAAGTTCAAAAATATTTATTTTCGATACAAGGGGGCTAAGAGAAGACATATTTTCCCCGAAAGTTAATACTAAAGGTCAGAGACTAAGCGATTTGTTCGCCAGAAAAATCAGCTATATGCACTTTTGTTCACATATGTATTTGGTGTCTGCGTCCTTGAAAAATTGTATGCCGATTTCGACAATTTTTGGGCGTTAGATTAAATACCTTAAGGATACTATTTGTGCAAAGTTTTACTCTTATATATAACTACATTGATGTTTGATCTGTATAATGTAAGGTGAAAGAGTCAAATGGAATTCAAAATCTTGTTATGTGCGAAGTAGGCATGGTTGTCTACCGATTTCGCCATTATGTACAATAGTTATTGGATAACCTCAAACATATCCAGCCGAAAGCCTCCGATGCTAGCGCTGCGTTATCTTTAGTTTATGTAATAATTTTATTGTTATGTAAACTTTTATAAAATAAAAAAAAAAGTAAAAAAAAAAATAACCTCAAACACTGGATATGGTAAAAATTGGTCATGTAGTTCCTGAAGTATAGTTTTTCACCTAA
>JBAWJQ010004716.1:0-160110 GCA_037783105.1 Bactrocera zonata
AGATGGTTGATAAATTATTACCCGGGACTTCAAATAAACGTAGTTTAATTGCTGGACGACCGGTAAAGAAATTTGAAGACTGTAGTCAACGGGCTAAACGTTACAAGGTCCAACAACTTCGAGATACGTACTCTCAAGAAGAATTAAAGGCCGCGGCTGGATCAGCAGCTATTAAGAAGACAAACTTAGATTCTCAAAAAGCGTTGGCGATGTTAGTTGATGCACAGTTATCAAAGCATCAGTATGAAGTTGTTCGAAATGTGCTTAAAGATTTCGGATGTGATGTGTTGCCACCGTATTATAGAGTTCGGGAGGAAAAAAAGCATTGTTACCCGGAAAATATTACTATTACACCAATATCTGCACAAGTTGATTTGCAAAGTTTACTTGATCACACAGCTAAAAGAATTATTTTGGCCGCCGGGAACTTCACAAATCTAGCTCATGTTCCAGAAATAATGACTCTAACATCGAAATGGGGTTGTGACGGTTCGTCAAATCAAAGTCAATACAACCAGTTCATACCTAACGAATTTGATGGTATATCTGATGCAAATTTATTTATGGTATCTATGGTGCCTTTAGTGCTTAAAACTATAGACAAAACAGACACGTTATGGAAGAACTTTAGACCTTCTTCCACAAAGTTTTGTCGGCCGATTCAATTTGAATATGCCAAGGAAACCGCAAACCATACCAAAGAAATTGTCGAAAAGATGCAGGAAACCATAAGCAACATATTGCCAACATTTGTGACTATAAAGGACAAGGTTATTGAAATACGTCACAATCTTTTATTTACCATGATAGACACAAAAATAGCTCAAGCAGCAACTGGTTGTAAAGCATCATCTGTCTGTTACTTATGTAATGCAAGCCCTAAAGAAATGAACAACCTAGAATCCGTCGTCAAAAAATCATGCAATCAGGAAGCAGTTAAGTTGGGAATTTCTCCCTTACATGCTAGAATAAAAACAATGGAATTTATTTTACATATTGGGTATAATTTAACTTTTAAAAGGTGGTCTACTAATGCGGAAACCAAGCCACTTAAAGAAGAAAACAAGAAAAGGATTCAGACAGAATTACGCCAAAGATTGGGTATTAGGGTTGACCATGTTCAACAGGGTTTAGGCACAACAAATACTGGAAATACGTCTAGAAAATTTTTTAAAAATCCCGAGGTAGTTTCAGAGGTAACTGGGGTTGACCTGGAATTAATCAAACGACTGGCTACAATACTTGAAGTAATTACTTGTGGTGAGAGCATAGACCCAGTAAAATATGGAAAGTATGCTTTAGATACGGCTAGACTATTTGTTGGGACGTATAACTGGTATTATATGCCAGTGACAATACATAAGATGCTGGTACATGGCGAAAGCATAATTAGAAGTTCTTTTCTCCCTATCGGTAATCTTTCTGAAGAGGCGCAGGAGGCTCGTAACAAGGATTATAGAAACTATCGCCTTCGTTACGCAAGGAAATGCAGTCGAACTTCAACTAATGAAGATATTTTAAAGAGACTCTTAGTTACTTCTGATCCACTTTTATCAAGTGTAAGAGTTACAACTGTAATAAAACACATAGATCTATTAGAAGATGCAAAAGGACTACTTTTAAATTAAATCTCAAACTTAGTAAATGAGAACGTATTTATAATCTTAATTTTTTTTTTTTTTAATTTAATTTTTTTTATTTGCTTTATTTTTTCTGGACAAGCTTATATTTACAAAATATTACACTGTAGAAAATTTCGTTACTGTAGGATGATTTTTGATTTTTGTGTTATATGGGAGGTGGGCGTGGTTGTGGGCGGATTTTAACAAAATTTTTTTTTTAATCTAATTTGGCAATATGAGAGATGTGTGCCAAATTTCAAAGCCCTACCTCGATTCCTTCTATTTTTTGCCGCGGCTTGTATGAAGCGGCCCCACTGTGCGCCGTGCCATTTGTCTAATAATTGTTTTTCTTTTCAGCAACCACGAAACTCCTATTTCAAACACAATTCACACAATAATACCTAAGGGGAGGCGCAAAAAACAACTGGGTTGCGCAGATATCGAAACATTGAATTCCCACCGGAGTTGTTAACATATGAAAAGTTTTATGCTCAACAATGTTATTTAGAGAAAATTTGCAAAGCACACTTCTCCCACAGTCGGTTATAGCACATGTGTGGTCATCAAGCGAACTTTCGGGTTTAAATATAACCACACGTGTAAATATATATATAGTATATATGTATATAGTAATGTATGTTTCATTGACAGCCACGTCGCAATCAACTGCACTCAACGCTTGCAAGTGTCAGTTATCCTTTGAAAGTTTAAGAGTACCGAGCAGACCGCTTTCACCCCCGCTGCCATGCTCACGTACGTGAGAATTTCAAGTTGCAGAATGCATCCGCATTGCGTAATGTCAGTTGTACAGTTACACTCACAGTACACAATCAAATGAAAACAATGCAATCATCATTTGGCCCAAAAGTATGTACACATGCCTGTGTTGGTGTACGTATTTCTGTTATTCTTACATATGTATACACGTTGACTTAAAGGCTTTGGTATCTCTTTGATGAAAATAAATTGTTAAGAATTTACCAAACTCAAATTAGACCGCATCAGCAGATTTGTTCATAGGCCGGATATTTTGTAGAACTGCTTTGAAATGTACTCATTCGAGTCCAACTGCAATGTAGATTCTGTGCCTACATCTCAGATTTCATATGTGCACATACGTATATATAGATTATACTGAAAGTTGTTACTGAACAAAGCGATTTTTTATCACCATGTGGAACAGGAAAACATTTCTAATATCACAATAGATAATCGCATTGCCAGGCATCATCTGTTGATCGCCGACAGCCTGGTCATTTTCCGCTTTTCTTAAGTCAATGAGATTAACGAATGCTTAAGCAATCGTTCTTAAATTGAATTTGAAATTGTTTATAATTATATACATATTTTATTGTTAAAAATTAAGAATTGTCAACCTGTTTTCTACTTACTATATATCTTAAAAGTTATCATCTAACAGCTTTGAAAATTGCTCATCAATCGTTTTCAAATTTGGAATTATTGTTAAAATTTTAATCCCGTAGATTCATACACCGGAAATAAAGTTTTTCTTTTTATTCAAAATTACGATTTTCCTATATTAAATAGTTTATAATGAATGTATACCTTAGCCGGAGCAACGTGTGGACGGAGTCATCTAGTTAAATATAGAACTTATGTAAAAAATTTATTACTTTTTTTAAATTATATTTTTTTTTATTGAGATTTAGGGAGTTTTTTGTTATAGTTTTAGGAAAATAAATTATAGAGAAGTTATAACACTGCCTTAAATATACTGTATTTGAGATACGCGTCGCTTTTTGAGGCTCTAAAAGTGAATTCTTCGATTTTTAATATGTCTGAATTTATTGAAGTCGAGTTAAAGTGAAAAGCCGAAACATCCCCTTAGTAGGGTTGTGCGCTGTGTTTGGGACCCGGCACGTAAAAAACGCTCCTAATGAAAAATAACAACCAACCTCGGATGAGAGACCCCTCTTTTGATGACAACCATAGAAAACGAAATAAGGACTACGATTTGAGAGCATACAACTGGAATGTCCGGTCCCTTAATTGGGAAGGTGCCGCTGCCCAGCTGGTTGATGTCCTCGTTAGAGTGAAGGCTGACATCACCGCCGTCCAAGAAATGCGATGGACGGGACAAGGACTGAGCCGAGTACGTCCTTGGCCATATAAAGGAGCGCAAATTCGGTGTGGATTCGTGGTGGTAGAGAGACTCCGTCGCCGAGTCCTGCATTCATCCCGATTATGAACGTCCTGCTACAATCCGCATCAGAGCGAAGTTCGCCCCAACGGAAGTCTTCTATGAGCGCTTGGAGCGCACCTATGTGAGCTGCCCCACCACAATGTTAAAATCGTGCTTATCGACTTTAACGCCAAGGTGGAAAAAGAAGATATTTTCGGCACAACCACCTCTGTGTATTAAAAAACACATATGGTGTGCTACCGAGCGTACTATGTGAAAGATTAAAGCCCACGTCAACAAACCGACTGGACCTTATCAATGTGGCTTCAGGTCTGGAAAAACAACAACTTACCAGATATTCACCATGCACCAAATCTAGGAAAAGACTAGTGAAAAGAGGGTCAACACACACCACCTCTTCGTCGATTTTAAATCCACCTTCGACAGCACGAAAAAGAACTGATTCTGTGCGACGATGTCTGGACTTGGTATCTCCGCAAAGCTAATACGGGAGAGATCTGTCTGTCCTATTCGATACCAAGTGAAGATTCAGACAGGGAGACTCCCTATCGTGTGACTTTTTGAGTCTATTGCTGGAGAAAATAATCTGGCCTAGCAGGCCTAAATAGAGAAGATGCATTCTTGTATAAAAGTGTACAACTGCTAGCGCACGCCGATGACATCGATATTATTGACCATAACAACCTGCCGTTAATTCTACTTTCTTCAGGTTGGACAAAATAATGAAGCAAAAATGTAGGATCTGGTAGTGAACGAGAGCAAGACGAAATATTTCCTGTCATCAAGCAAACAGTCGTCGCAAAAACCCAATTCTACAATCAGTTGTCATCCCCGACCTACGATGACTACATCTGATGAGGCGGCGTTACGAGTTTTCCAAAGAAACGTTCTGCGGAAGATATATGATTCGTACGCATTGGCAAAGGCGAATACCATGGCCGATGGAACGATGAGCTGTACGAAATATACGACGACATTGACATAGTTAAGCGAATTAAGATACATCATAAGAAGAGAAATACCTAAACTCCCTGGGAAAAGACCAGGTGGAGAAGGACTTGGCTACACTTGGAATCTCTAATTGGCGCCAAACAGAGAAAAAGAAGAACGGTTGGCGCGCTATTGCAAACTCGACTAAAACGGGGTAAGCGGTGTTTACGCCAAAAGAGAAAAAGAGAAATAAATTCCGGCTACTCGTGGCATTTCACACTGGACTCAGTACGCACTTGAATAAACTGTTCAACAAAGGTATAGCCTCTTATGCAAACCAACGGTTCTGCGACATGCAGTCAGAACTCCCGATGTCCTATCTGCACAGCGGTTTGTAGGTGCAGGTTGTTGTTGTTGTTAACGGTTAGCTAATCCCCGTTAGGATGGCAAGGGTTACTTGTGTTGTCGTCGAGGTCATCTAACGGTAGGCCCAGGAAACGTGCTGTTTCGGCGGGGTCGGACCAAAGGGAGGGGGGTGTTAGATGGATAGGGTTTGTAGGGCATGCAAAGAGGTGGCCAGTGTCATGCGGAGACTCGTTGCATGCAGGACATACATTAGGTATGTCGGGGTCGATTCTGGATAAGTAGGAGTTTAACCTGCTACAGTATCCAGAACGAAGTTGCGCTAGGGTCACTCGCGTTTTTCGCGGTGCAATAGGTGGTGGTTTGACTCCAAGAACGCCATTCACGGGAAGGGAGGCGGCCAGTGCCTGTCGATAGTTAGTTGCGTCCGAAGTCTGGTCGGCGTACTGTTCGATGTCGTCGACATAGTCGAGGAATGACCTCTTGATGCTCCTGGGAGGCGGTTCCGCTCCAAGCAGGTGGCTGCAAGGGTGATTCCTACGGAAACAACCCAGCAGGAGCTGCCTGGAGAGGAATTGACTACGCTCCTTTACAGGTAGCATGTGCGTCTCACTGTGGAGGTGTTCGATGAGAGACATCAAGAGGCATCCCGTCGTGGTCCGGAGTGCTGTATTCTGGCAGGTCTGGAGTTTCCTCATCTGCGTACCACTGCATCCAGGCGACCATATAGGCGCTGCGTAGTTGAGGACCGGCCGGCCGATTGCCTTGTAAGTTGCCAGCAACGTTTCTTTGTCTTTTCCCCATGTGCTGCCGGCTAGCGACTTGAGGATTTTGTTGCGGCTCTGTACCTTGGCGATAATCGCGGTCGTATGGGGAGAGAAGGAGCATAGACTATCGAAGGTTATGCCTAAAATCTTAGGGTTATTGACAGTCGGGATTTTGACGCCATCGACCGCAATATTAAGTTCAAGTCTATACTCCTTCATCCAGTTTGTAAATATGGTCGCTGTGGATTTGGTGGGTGAAAGTTGGAGGTTTCGTGCAGTGAGGAAACGAGAAAGGTCGGAGAGGTAGCTGTTTACTCTCGAACACATGCCATCGATTCCATTGCCCGACGTCAATATCGTGCAGTCATCTGCGTATGAGGTTATGGAAACCCCCTCTGGTGATTGAGGAAGTTTCGAGATATAGAAGTTAAACAGTAACGGGGAGAGGACACCACCCTGCGCAACCCCCTGTTTAATTCTTCTCAGTTTAGATGTTTCACCTCGAAATAGTACGGATGACTGACGACCGTTCAGATAGTTCATGGTCCACCTCTTTAGCCCTGGAGGGAGAGTAGTTTTTTCGATGTCCTGCAGAGCGTTGTGTGATTGACCGTGTCAAAAGCTTTTGACAGGTCCAACGCTACGAGGATCGTTCTTTCGCAGGGTGGTTTCTGGTTGAGGCCACGAACAATCTGGGCGTTTATGACGCTAAGTGCTGTGGTGGTGCTGTGCACTTTACGGAATCCATGCTGATGGCTGGCTAGGCTCAGGTGGTGAGTGAAGATCGGGAGTAACAAGGCTTCAAGTGTCTTCACTACTGGGGAGAGGAGAGTTATCGGACGATAAGATTCCCCTTTGTTGGCGGGTTTCCCAGGTTTCAGTAGCGGGACCACTCTTCCGACTTTCCACACATCGGGTATTTGAAGAGTGGTGAGCGAAAGGTTGAAGACCTTGGTGAGATATTTTACTCCCGTCGAGCCTAGATGCTTTAACATTAGTATATTGATTCCATCAGGGCCAATGGATTTAGACGATTTTGCCTTGTTGATGACACCCTGAACCTCCTCATCGGTGAAAGTAAGTGGCGCGCAGTTGTTTGGCATTTTGCGCAGCCGTCGGTTAACACATCTCTTAGCTCTGTCTACCGAAGGGTGCAGTGTAAAGTGCCGGCTAAAATAGCTCGCGCACTTCTTCGGGTCCGAAGAGGCATGACCATTGAATTGAACTTCAACTCGGTCGTCATGTCTCCTCGGATTAGACAGAGCTTTGACAGTAGCCCAAAGCTTACTCACACCGGTGGAGAGGTTGCAGGACTTCAGGTGCTCTATCCATTTCGTCCGCTTATGTTGATTTACCATACGCCGAATCTCCAAGTTGAGATCCCTTATTCGGGGATCCCCGGGATCGGCATGGTGTAAGGTGTCGCGCTCGTTATCTAGAACCGCTGCTTCGGCTAGGAAATTGGGGCGGATTTCCGCTAATCTTCCAGCCGGGATGAAGCGAGCGGTAGCTGCTGCGATCACCTTGCGGAATTGACGCTCGCCAACGCATACGTCCGTAGGAATGGGTAGAGCGTTGAAGGTGCTCTCGGTAAATTCCGTGAAGCCGACCCAATTAGCTTTTTTAAAGTTAAAGAAGGTACGGTTGTCCACGGAAACGAAATCAGGAGGCTTCTCGATCGAGATAATTACGGGCAGATGGTCTGAAGCGAGAGTTAGCATAGGTCGCCGGGTTATGCTATTAATCAGACCACCGCTAGCAATGGTAATATCTGGCGAGCTATTACAAGTGCCCATAACTCTGGTGGGGGCTTCGTCATTCATTGTGCAGAATGTCGAGCCGTCAATCTGTTCCGCCAGCTCCATCCCCCTACGATCATTTGACAGGCAGGAATGCCAAAGATCGTGGTGCGCGTTAAAGTCGCCTAGTACCATACGGTTTTCACCACGAAGTAGCGCACCTATATTCGGGTGATATCCTGTAGGGCAACATGTAACTGGGGGGATGTATATATTGAATATTTTAAGTCAGAGTGGGAGCTTTGTTGCCTGTTTGAGCTCCTGACCGTTGAGGTCCTCAGTTGGCCACTCTGGTTGAGTGGCGGCGCGGCGCTCGAACTATGTGCAGATTGCACAGCCGTTGAGGCTTGTGTCGCAGTATTGCGCAGGCAACATGGGGCCACGTAACGCGTGGTCCACTCCCTGTGAGTCTTAAGGCCTGAGCAGGTCTTAAGATGGCTCCATCCATTGCATGTGTTACACCTGACCGAGGTGGAGTTTGGATGGAGCCTTTTTGCGCAGACGCAGCAGAAAAATTCCAAAATTCCTTCGGGCCCGGGCCTCAATGCCAGCACGAGTCAGGAGGATACGGAGCAACCCTGCTGCAAGGCGTTGCTCCAATGACGACAAACACAAATTAATACTCACCGAT
The DNA here is from genome assembly GCA_037783105.1 of Bactrocera zonata. Classification (NCBI taxonomy): domain Eukaryota; kingdom Metazoa; phylum Arthropoda; class Insecta; order Diptera; family Tephritidae; genus Bactrocera; species Bactrocera zonata. The sequence goes on from JBAWJQ010004716.1 coordinate 8,277, forward strand.
CCAAACGGGGTCAGATCGCCGAAATAACAGCCCTTGGTCGGATGAAATCCGAGTTGTCTTGGGAATTGTATACTTTGTAGGTGCAGGTAAAGGCCCTTGGATCATTATTTGCCCATTGGCATAATATCGCTTCAATAGCATTCAAGAGGATCCTGGAATGTATCATGGTGTTAGTGCGCCATTGACCATATTTCGCAGTGCAATCCCGAATTTATTTGTCTATATCTCCCATAATTTGTAATAATAAGGTATGTTAATTTATAACACACGACTGTTGCGGGAAAACACCATACTATGGTGGTCTGACGGCCGAGATATTTTAACCAGCAAATAACAGTGGTACCTTCAACCGGCAAGACCAAAAGATGTGTTACCCGGCGGCTGTGCAAAATGCAAAGAAACTGCGGCCAATTACTTTCACCGATGTGTAAATTCAGAGTGTCATCAGCAAGGCGATGTACTATAGAATTCAAGCTCGACTGAAGTAAGCTGCCAACCAAACTGCAAACCAAGGTCCTCAGGCTTTGGCTGATCACTTTTCAAATACGCGATATCTGAGTCTAAAAGATTAAAATGGCTTCCTTGAAGTGTACAATCCCACCATAGCACGTCATAAACGCCCAATAAAAGTATCCTATGAATAGTTTAACGTGTATATTTCGAAACTCCCTCAAACACCAGAGAGAATTTCCATCTCCTCATATGCAAATGACTGATGTCTGGCAAAGGAATCGAAGGCGTGTGTATCTCTCCGATCTTCCTCTCTCCCCCACCAAATTCACAGAGACCTCCATTCCTCCGCTTCTTCACTGCTGGGAGCACATATGCCATACAATAGTTTAAAACAAAAAAAGTTTTATTTTTATACTCAAAATTATATCCACTTAATCTTATAAAATGCTTAGGATAGTATTTACAAGTTACGAACATCTTAAACGCCTCTTAATCTTGTTTATTCGGGTAGAAGTTTTCTTGTTCAGCAATGCACATCAACGCAAGTTTTATATCGGACCGTTTTTTCACACTTTCTTCACGCAGAACATTACATTCATTTGTAAGTACCTTTACTTTAAATTCTAGAAATTTTAATGCCTCCTCCAAGGTGAATTCCACGAAATAACCCTTTCCTACGTCAACCAAGACCGAGTTGGAGGGGTTATCCACTTTAGCCTCCATGAACATATTGCCTCCAATATCTACGAAATAAGTAAGCTATTAGAAAACAAAAGATAATTCGCTGACTTACCCATTTGTGTTTTAAAGGAACCATCAGAATTTTCATTTAGCGCCTCTAATGTATTTTTGAGTTGCACATACTCCATAATTTCACCATTGTAGTTATTTATATGGTGCTCTAGTTGTTTCAGATCTTCCTTGAGAAATTCATTAACAAATATTTCTAAATTTTTAGAAGTAAATAGCGACATTTTTGACAGCTCACACGAAATTGAGGATTTTTCAAGCCAGTAGAGATAATATAAGAGAAGCTGCTACATAAACTTTACAGAAGACGATATCTTCGTTTGATCCTAATTATGGAGTGAATATTAACAGAAACTATATAACGTATAATTTCTACACAAACTTATAATATTATTCAAACAAACAAAGTATAAAATAGAACTTTTTCTATGAATTTCTTTCAAAGAAAACCACTTATTGACACTCGAATTTTGGTATAAAAGTCTGTACATCTTTGGCAGTGAAGAATCAGCTGTTGGTAAACAGAGAACGTAAGTCGGTTAGTTACGATATTTGATAATCAACACTGAAACAAAATGACACATAGCAGGGTGACGTGACTATTTGATTATCATAGATAATTAAAATAATAGCCATTGTAATATAAAATATATAAATAAATTTTTAAAGTTATGTAAATTAAATATACATATGTATTTGTGCAAAGTTTTTTTTCTCTGATTTCTTATTTCTATACATATTGAGGTTAAAAAATGTAGTATCATTGTCATAAAACTGAAGGCTCGAATAATTTCAACATGCTGGTATATGCAGTTAAACCAATGAGGATCACGGTTGGAAATATTTGTAATTTACAATAGTGTATTAATTTTTGATCAGAAAATTTCGAACACGTACGTAAGTGATTTTTTCTTTACGGTAACTTAGGAAGCACTATTCATATCATATATCATATATTAATCTATGTATATATGTCCACGCATATTAGTTATGATTCCGATAGAAAAAATGATCAATAAAGTTGATTCCATTTGACTGTCACAACTGAAATCGTATCAGTATTAAAAACGTTAATATACCTAGTTCTGCACTTCAATACGCTTGATTCTATAATGTGTGAACTCAAACAGCTAACATATTTTAGTGACCAAATATTGACAAATAAGAGCGCAAACAGCGGAAACGTAAACCCGTGACTCGTGTCAGCTGATACGACCTATCTTATGGGAGCGCAATGGAAGTGATCAGCGAAAAACGCTACTCCCTTCCTCTTTGCCGTAGGATGCCGCAGGAATCCACGGCATTTGGATTTTTGCCGTAAAAACGTGTCAGCTGATTGCTCTCTCACAACGCAGGTTGCCAATCTCAATATTTTGTAATAATTATAAAAGTTGTCTTCAATATGTTTGAAATAACTCAAATAAATATATAAATATATAATAAACTATTTTTAATAGTTTGTTTTCAGTTTATATATTTTATATTATGAAAAATTATAATTGAAACCATAGATGTGTTCAAAACTATATATGCGTATTGAGCAATGGCAACATTGTTCAAATGTAAACAAGCGCCATTAAACCAAACGTCAAATCAAAAATTTATTCGATCTATTCAAAAAGCAAAATACTTGAGTGCAGAGAATGGAATGGATGACGAAAAATTAATAGCTTTATGTGAGCCTAAAAATGAGCTGCATAACAAGAGCAGTCCAAACTACAAGCTGCAATCCAGAAAAGATGCTTCGTGGAATGAAATCGGGAGAGAAATGAATGGAAGTGGTAAGTTGTTTTGTTATTTACAACTGTTTATATTGTTAATAATAAATAATTATATACGTATTTATAAAAGAGAAATGTGTTGCCGTAGATCGGTACGGGAGGGAAGTGAGAAAGCCTAACGCCCCCTCAGGCAGCGGGATGGAATTCCAAAGGCAGTGAAATTTGTTAGAGGCTATGAAGTTCCTGAAGCAAAATATTGTACCACGGCCGTAAGTTTCAGTATATTAATTGAATATTTACATAGTTAAATTTGTAATGAAAACTTAAATTTACAGGGTTAGATGTTCACAAAATATTTGTGAAACCGCTGTCGATGATCAAGGTGAATTGCAATCGCCAGCTGACGAAGATCAATTGCTGCCACAAGGGCATGCGCACGAGGTGGAAGTGCCATCACCGTCATCACCGATATGGCCCTTGTCGCCATTAAGCCCGATAACCATATCGCTGCCGTCGCCACCGCATCATTTCCCAGTGGCGCAAAGCGTTGTGGAGAAACCATCCCCGAATCCTTCCACATCAACCTCGCTGCCTTCACTATCCTGCTCTACGCAGGTGCCTACCAAAAAGGGTAGAAAACGATCTGCTTCATCTACTAGCGAGATTGACCAAAAAATGATCGAAGCCATCGAGCTCTTCAAAAATAGACGGTTATCAACCCAGCAAACCCAACAACAGCAATCCGCAAACCCGGCTGTGCAGTCGTTCAGCAATTTAATGATTTCCATTTTAAACAAAATGGACGAAGATAAGCAATCTAGGGCAATGCAGAAAATGTTGCAAGCTGCATTTGAAGTGCAACAAGAACCATAATATTCAATAAGATGTAAAATTAATTTAATATATACATATACAATTTAATATATATAACATAATAGAGTTATGAATTAGTTCTTGTTTTTTTTTTTTTTTTTTTTTAATTAAAAAAAAATTAATTCATGAATTAAAAAAAAATTGGTAATTATTTCTAATAAGGTGAAACATATGGTCCTCCGGTAATAACGTCTAAATTGTTTTGGAATGGTACAGATCCTTCATTTATAAAATAGGCACCGAAGTTCGCATTGGTCGTAAAACATTATAAAATTTATAAAGCTATGCAAGCCAACCCAATTTTTTCACAATTTTCTGAATTACATTCAATCGTTTGCAAAACTCTCCACCGAGCAATCAATATACCAAAGGAATTTTCTTTGACTCTACGTATACGAGCGCGTGACAATCGATGATTGAATATACGTATATATACGTTTCGTGCGTGTTAGATTAGCTCCGGGAAACGGGCGCATTAAATTACTTCATAATGGGAATGCAGCATCTCCAACGAAAAAGTAAGGAAAAGGTTCCGGTGACACGTCAGACAGTGGCACAGGAGTGGCAAAGGCAGAGTGCTTTGTATTAACGCATGACCAAATGGAGTAAGTCGAAAGATTCCTGTATAAATAATAACAGAAATTTATTATACTCGATTGTTAAACAATTTAATATACAGTACCTCCGTCACTTTGACTTCTATAGCTGCCAATCAAAACGATGCTAAAGAATTTTTTATAATTATAGAACATCGAATTGGAATTGGCCGGACACTTAATAGCAACGTGCTTACCATCAATTGCACTGACACAATTCGGAATACACATATTATAAAAATCTTTTGCAATATCCTCGTATTGAGACTCTGTTGGCTCGCTTACATAAATTGGGGAAAGTAGCTGCCAATTACTTCACACGTTTCTAATATGATTTCGCGTACTGTTGTCTTTCTTAACTTATAGCTCCATGCAATGCTCTGCACCGACACGCCGTGTGACAAATAGCTAACAATACATACTTATATTTGTATACTAATTTGCAATACACTACCAATCACTTATAGTAATACCAACGAGAGCCTTTCCTCGGGTCCAATCCGCTGCCTTGGCTTTTTCAAGGATTTCCATACAAAATTCAGAAGCAAATTATGGACGTCCGGCCGCATCCTTGTATGCAAAAAAAGTTGTTCTGGTTCTCTGTTTTTCATTACTAGAAAAGTTTTTAACTGGTAACCACAAAAGCTGCAGTTTTTATTGATTGGGCGAATTTGGTATCTTCTCTTTCCTTTTTTGTTTTTATACTCTTTATATAAGGTAAATATAAGTTGGCGCACAAACTTAAAAACATTTCACTGATATTGTCCACTTCCATATTGCAGCTAACACAATTTTTAGAATTGTATGAAATGTAAACAAAAGCGAACAGCTGATTTCTACGTTTTTCCTACGGGCTAAACTTTTGACACATTTTGTTCGCTAAGGACGGCAACTGAGGAAGAGAGTAGCGTTTTTTGGCTGTTCGCTATAAGATTCGAGCAAGCTGCGCATGTTTTCTAAGTATTTCATAATACAACGACATAAATTTCCAGGAAGTGCGTTCGTTCATAACCCTGCTCTGTGCTCTTTTTTCTATGCGCCTGGTCAACCACAATTCACTTCAAATCTTCGACGACAATAATAATAAAATTGAAAATGACACCCTGAAAACTGGAAATCATTCCAGTAAATTGCCCTTGTTTACTTGCATACTATATATGTTCTCCATAAAGAGCATAGATCAATTCAATTCAATAATAATGTACAAAAGTCTCAACATAGCTAACGTCGGCTCAAATGGAATGATTGCATAAATCCGACGATGGCTCGCGACAATGAGTTTGGAACTGGCTGAGCAGGAAACGGATGTTTTGTTCATAAGCAAAAGGAAGGTGGATGAAAGGGTATTGCTAACCATAGAGGAGTGCGAAATTACTTCACAACCTCAGCTGAAGTATTTGGGAGTAATATTGGACTTAAAATTCAATTTAAGGAACACTTGGCATATATTCCCGGCCAAGCAAACAAAATATACAATGCTTTATCGATAATGATGGTCGATAGAGTCTGCGTGCGTCGCAGCCGGCGATTTTTAATAGCAAAAGCAATAAGTTGCGTCATATTGTATGCAGCACCAAAATAGCACAGGCGCTGGACAAAAAATCATACACAAGCCCAATTAAAGCAGTACAAAGGCTTTCTGCAATTCGAATAATGCGTGCTTTCCGAACGATATCAAAGCAGCATACCGCCTAATGACATCCAGGGGGTCGAATTCGAGCGACTATACCAGTTATCTGATACGTCTACAAGGCGGAAAAAACAGAGCGGGAGAGTATGGGTTCCAAATTAATCATTACGTCAGTCCGTATTGTTCGACGTGTGCAGAGTGCATAGGAGACTCTGAACACGTATTTTTAGTGCCCTCGATTTTAAACATAAGGGAAAGCTAAAATCTACACTTGGCGGTAGTGTAACGGTAGAAAATTTGATAACATGTATGTATGTACATCTTTTGCTTTTGATGCTTCCTCATACTGTAAAAAAGCCGACATTGTCGCGAGATGTCGATGCACACATACATACGTAAGAGTTGTGTCAGCTTCAAGATAACGCGCCAATATGTATGCGAGCTCATAAGTCCGCAAAGTTGTAATTTTTTGTCAGAATTCAATTTTTTGCTTTGTCAAGTCTTCGCGCGAACTTGCTTTTACTTACAGAGGCGTTTCAAAGGAGTAGTTTAATCATATTATTCTAATGCTTAATGTAACTTGAGAAATACTGATTCCTTAGAGCTTATTAACAAGCCAAAGAGCTAGATGTACAATGCGTGATGTACATGAAAAACATTTTGAGTAGAGAATATAGGAAAAATGTAATTTACCTATAAACAGACTTGCTTTAATATGATTTTGAACTTACGATTACGAGTAGTTAAAAACAATATTTGATTTCATAGAAATTTAAATACACTTTAAGAACTAAAATCAAGCTTTTATAAGTATCCCACTTTTTTCTTTGAATTTCCTTCCTACACAAAGCATTGAGCATGATTCAATTATATAAGGTTGTGTCGTTAACCCAAAAGTAACAATTAGTAAGAAATGTTTTAATTCATAATGTTAGAATCAACTATTTTGTTTTATTTTTATAATTCAAAAATATTTTTTTCAAACATTCCGGCCAATAAAAATATGTATTTTTACACCTGTCTATAATTAATCATGGCAATGACTTTTGGAAGGAAGCTGACTAACTAATTAAATTCAGATGAAGCAGATTTAATATAAAATCGCCAGTGGCGTAACTATAGGGTGGCAAGTCGGCAAAATGCCACGGGCCCCCAGCCCAAAGGGGCCCCCGGTCAGAGGAAATCTCAATTTCCAACATTTATTATTACACATAGACATTACTTAAGTAAAAAAAAAGTTTTGTCTTTAATTTATTTGTTACCTTCTTAGTTGCATACACAACTAAAAAAAATATACCTAGGTATTAAACTTTCAATGCATTAGTAAACAAAAATTTAACCCAGTTTTAGAAAGAAAGGTCAAAATCCAATTACTCGTAATAATTTCGGAAACATGTGTGGACAAACATACCTCAAAAATGTGTATATTGGTTTACATTTATATTCACTGGGCATGTCTCAGGGTGTCTCGCTGAGACTAGGTATACTGCCGGCATTAAAATCAGTGTTGCCGTTTTAGTACATTTCGCGCTAGATAGCGCAAATCTAGACTCTTCAGCACTTTTTTTCTCAGTACAATGCGCTAAAAAATATTTTTCGGAATCTAGTAGAAAATTGTAAAAATTATTGACGATCGTAAATTTAAGCCAATAAGTTAATTGTCAGAGCCGTAAAACGTTAGGAAAATAACGAGCTGGGAATTCCCCAAAGGATTTAGTATTCCCCGACCACAATGTTATTGATGCGTTTAATATTTTGTCTCTTTTTTACATTAAAGTGTTATGTTATGACTGTCTCTGATTTTACTAACAGAGTTCAATTATAATGATACGATTGCCACACTTTTATGTTGCCTGAACACGGTTTGAAGAAAATGACTAAAACTGTAAAAAAAAAACGGCATCTGGTGAAGGCACACCAACCGCACCCGAACGTAATGATGACCAGAAAGATATTCAGTTATTTAATTTAATTGATTTTGATAAATGTAATAATGGTTAAATAAATTCACATAAAAACACATCTTCTCTTATTGCCATTAAAAATTCACAGCTAAAGTTTAGCGCAATTTTGAAATGAGTTTGGTGTATTTTTTTCTTTCTCAAACGGCAACACTGCTTAAAATTTATGTTGGTAATACTTGCTGATGCTTGGGGAATCCCCGATTCGAGTTTGTATATATTGTTACAAAAGTAGTATTAAATTGTATTTGTATTGCTATATGCATCCCTTATGATGAACAATAGCTGTAGGCATATGGAATAGCATTTGTTTTGTTGTAGACATCTGGCGCCGCGGCTGTCTGCTTGTCTACGTAAACAATTGCTGAGTCTGGTGCCGTGGCTGTCTGCTTGTCTACGTAAACAATTGCTGAGTCTGGTGCCGTGGCTGTCTGCTTGTCTAAGCAATAGCTACATTTGGCGCCGTATAGCGTTATGTTCTTGTAGTTTCCAGACGCAATATCCTAGAAGGACACGTCGGCATCAGCGAGGAGTGCGTGGCTATATAAGCCGCGGCAGCGCCAACGTAATCAATCAGTGCTAAGAGTAAACTGCTATAGACTATAGTGTTAGTGAAATAAAGAGTTGGTGAATTAAATTGAAGTTGACAATGTCTACTCGGTAAGAATTTTATTCTAATATTTAAAATAATGATTCTCATCGCGCATTTCAAAATCAATTCACTATTTTGACATTCGTAACCTCCAAAACTATTTCGGTACCTATGTTCATCGTTCTTTCAAAACTTACAAAATTTGACACTTGAATTGAACTTTGAACAATCGGTGGACTTTCGTTATAAACATTTTTACGGTCGCTTTTTTGGCATTTGTTAGCAATTAAGTAGATTTTTCAATAAATAAAAACTATAGTATTATTACAAACTTTTTGCGGTTTTGTTCTAGAAAGTATCAGAGTGGAAGCGAAAAACGAAAGCGAAAGAAAGAGTCTGAAGAACAAAATAAAAAGTTACCTAAAATAAGTCAGTACTTTAATAATCAAGATAGTATACAAGAAGAATCAAATGAACAGCGCGACGGAAAGGTAGAAAATGATGACATAAGTGCCAATATCGCAGGGCCCGATAACAGTGAATATTTAGATTCAGAGCAACCACAACCAGGTACGAGCAAATCTTTAAATGAATCATGTTTGGACATAGAAAAATTAAAATCTTTACCGCATGTTACTGATAAAGGTAACTTTAAAGAACTCAATGATCAAGTAAAACGGTTTGTGATCGAAAATGGACACTGTAAACCAAAAGGCCCCTTTTTAAGGGATAGTAACAATAGATCTTTCTTAGATAAATATTATTACACTGTTTCTAAATCTGGCGTAAAGTTAGAACGTACATGGCTGTCCTATTCTCTATTGCTTCAAAAAGCATATTGTGAACCATGTTGGTTATTCGCAAATAGGGCATCTAAAAATATACAAAATATTTGGATGGAAGGCTATGATGATTGGAAACATATTGTGGAAGCCATAGAAAGACATGAGACATCGAAAGAACATTTGCATTCATGTTTTGTACATCGACAGTGGCAGTTACATGGAACACTAGATGAAGAACAAGAGTCTATTATCAAGAGAGAAAAATTTTTTTGGCGCCAGGTACTCACTAGACTCCTTGATGTTACTCTGACACTTTCAACCTGTAATTTAGCTTTTCGTGGCCATAAAGAAACGGTATATGGCAACGATTCTGGTCCAAAAGGAAATTTTTTGAGTATTGTTGAGTTATTAGCTAAATACGATCCTATTTTACAAGATTTGCTAAGCAAACCTAAGGGCCAGATTAAATACTTAAGTCCAAAAATACAAAATGAGCTCATTGCTGTTCTGGTTCAAAAAGTGGAAAATGCTCTGGTAAATGAAATAGTCACCGCACCGTTTTATTCCATTTTGTTTGATACTACTCAAGATATTTCCAAAACAGATCAATTGTGTGAACTTTACCGTTACTGTGTAATCGAGAAAGATGAAAATGGAATTCCAAAGGCGCTCGTAATTAAAGAGTCATTTTTAGGATTTCATGAGGTTAAGGATCAAACTGCCTTAGCAATGTCCAAGCAGATAATAAAATCCATAAATGACAAAAGTATTTCTCTGAATAAGTGCCGTGGACAAGGGTACGATGGAGCTAATACCATGAAAGGTACTTATGGCGGAGTTCAAAAACTCATAAGAGATATAGAGCCAAATGCAGTGTATGTCCATTGTGCTGCTCATAATTTAAACTTGGTAGTAAATGATGCAGTAAAAGAGGTCATAGAAATACAAACGTTGTTCGAAACTGTGCAACAAATTTATAATTTTTTTGGCCATAGTATTAGACGATGGAATATATTATCTAGTTTTATATCTGACAACAAAAAAGGAGAAACCGTTGTATCATCAAATTCAGTAACATTAAAAACAATGAATCCAACTAGATGGGCAGGACGCTTTGATGCCATGTTTGCTTTAAAGGTTCGATTTGTTGATGTTCAAAAAGCGCTAACAAAAACCATTTTATCAAATTCCAAATCCGATGAGAGAAATGAAGCTATCTTGCTAAAGAAGAAGGTAGAGAACTACAATTTTATTATGTTGCTGGTTTTCCATTGCAAAGTCTTACAAACCATAGACGCGGCTTCTAAAGCACTTCAATCTAAAGCCATCGATCTTTCAAATGCCTCAAAGCGTTTGCAAGTCTGTCTAGAAGAACTTGAAAAGTATCGACATGAATTTGAAGATTTAAAAACGGAAGCAAATAGTATTGCAGTTAAATGGGCCATAAACCCTGAATTTCCTAAAACTCGTCAGAGAAAAGTGAAACGTCATTTTGATGAAATTTGTGAGGATGAACGTCTCCAAGATCCTGAAAGCTTGTTTAAAGTGAACGTATTCTATCGTGTATTAGACATCATCATTAATCAACTTAGATCGCGTTTCCTTGGAATGAATGAAATTGTTTCCAATTTTAGTGTCTTGCAGCCTGCCACTTTGCAAAACTTGAATGATACTGATTTATTGGCAATGGCTTTAGCATTTGTCCATTTATATAAAAAAGATATATCTATGTCGTTTTCCAAAGAAATTCTCAGTTTTCGATCCTCTTTTAAACATGAAATAGAAAGGTCATCTTCTATAAGAGAACTTGCTGACTTATTAATAATAAAGAATCATTTTATATCTTCAAGCTTTCCTGAAGTGTGCACTGCATTTCTGTTATTTCTCACCATTCCTGTAACTACGGCTAGTGCCGAGCGATCATTTTCAAAACTGAAATTGATAAAAACTTATTTAAGAAATTCTATGGGACAAGAAAGGTTAAGCAATTTGGCTATTCTATCCATCGAAAATTCTATGGCCCGAAATTTGAACTTTGATGATGTCATTAACACTTTTGCTGAACAGAAAGTCCGAAGAAAGGAATTTTAATAATTAAAATTGTGTGCTTAAAATAAAATTGTGATTTCAGTTCAATATGTACTTTAAATTAGGTACCTTTAATTAAAAGTGAATAATTAGAAAATCAAGAAATTATAATTATAAAGTTTGTATGTACCTACTTCACGTAGTGATTTATTAGTTAACTCTTACAAATAAAAGTGTATAAATAAATATTATCAAATAAAAAATACTATTGTTGTCGGTTCAGCTTCTTTATATATTGGGGAAGTGGGAGGGCAGGAGGCCCATTCGATGAATTTGCCACGGGCCTCGAACGGTATAGTTACGCCACTGAAAATCGCCTTTATTAACGACGATTAGGCATGAAGCAGTTAAAGTTTAAAAATCATATATCAATAATAAATAGTACTACCGGATAATTTCCGCTCGAAAAAGCATTACACATATTACTGGAATTTTTTCAAGCAATCATGTAAATTGGCAAATTATCATCATGAATTGAACAAAAGTGTTGAAGTTGTTTGGCACGCCAGCTGAAACTAAAACATATCACAACTTAAAAGTGACGCCATTTTAAGCATGCAATGCTGCAGCACATATAAAATGGAGAGTAACTGCTGGTTTTCATTTCTTCTACTCACAAATTTATTCGCGAAAGTGCAAAATATAAATCATATTTTATATTTTTCATTCAAAATGGTACTCTTCAGGCAAAATATTGTGTGGCTTAGTTTAGTGACACTACTGATAGTCTTTCATGTGGAAGCTGATGTAAGTTAACATGTACTCGTAAGGAAGTTTTACCGTTAATTCTCATCTTACAGTACGACAATACACCACAACCATCCGAAGAAGACAACTCATCTTCAGAAGCAACCATTGAGGATTCAAACGAATCTCGTAACAAGCGATCTATAGAAGCTGCAAATGTCGATAATAACAACAAAGGAGGGGATGGAAAGTCAATGGCAAGGGCTGGTATACCAGGATTACCTGATCCCATGACAATTCTCAAAGTCGCAGAAATCTTACAAGCTTTGGGTGAGAAAGTTGTACCGATTCTTGTTGAAGGTAATTCTGTGGCAAACCTTGTAGCGGAAAGGTTAGACAAAAACTATGCATTCTTAAAAGATTTAAAATCAGAAATAGATTCTTTGACATACCAAACGAAGTCAATGTAAAAGAACCATTTTATAAACCAGTACAATTTATTTTCAATATTTAATTAAATTAATAAAACATTATACTATATTCAACTATGTGATTATACTGACAATGGCTTCCATTAGTTTGCTGTTACTCTAACTTGCTTATGTATATTTATTTACAGCTATTGGATAATGGCATTCTCGACCGGTATATTGCTTTGATAGTGATATATACAAATGAGAGTAATAACGTAAGATTAGAAAAAAAAACATTGAATTATAAAAATATTCAACTTTCGACTGCTGAGAACTTCTGAAATTGTAAATCGAAATTAAAAAAAAAAATCATATAATGAAGGAAACGTAAAAGTATTTTTTATTGTGTTTTGCTAATTCCAATTGCAAAAATTGAGAATTTCATTTGCCACGGGAGAGTATAAATAGTTTCTGCCTTGGCAAAGTTTACCAATTTCCTGTATTTTTATTATCAACAAGTATTTGTTTCAAAGTGGATTAAAAAAATAAAAAAATAAATCTTTACCAAATATTATATAAGTGAACTATTTCATTTGACTGTGTCTTTTGTGGAAGACACCCTTCTATGGGTCTCCCCTATAACAATATTTGTCGCAGCTGCATGCCAGAAGAGAATAAGAAAACAGTTTTCCACTTTCTCTGCGAATGTTCCAAGCATAAAACTTAGAATGGCTGTCCACAAAAAGCATAGCGGACATACATAAGTAGTTTCATCGAAAGGTGGTTTGATCGCAAAGATGTAACGAGATAGCAAGTTTATAGAAGTCTGGCGATAGTGCATCAAAATAGCGCCACAGTGGCAGCACTCACCTACCTATCTGCCTTATAGTAGCCACATACAAATCCATTTTGCGTTCGTTCTTCAAACAGTGAATGTGTGCGACAAGTAACGGAAAATTGTTGGTCCGCGATCTTTCCTATGTTCCATACATGACATACATGTGTGCACATCGATCGTAAAAAATCAAACATTTTCGCGAAGATGTAGCAACTGCCCAGTTTCCTAATTTAAAAAATAGCATAGTTTATATTCCAATTGTGTTAGAATTCAAAACAATGCATAAATACAAATTTATATTTCTAAAAATAAGCATTCAATTTCATATTGACGTATTGAAGAATAAATATCAAACCGTATTTATTTTTAATATTTATTTGTCAAAAAACGTAGAATTCTACCTTTTCCCTTCTCCTCAAATATTTTTGTCATCCTCATATAAAACATGTGCTACATCATTTCGAACAAACCTACCTTATCTCTTTTCGGGAGTGACATTTCATGATATCCATTCACCCCAGAATAATCTAATACTATGTTCAGACCGAAAATTTAAAAGATTAGATTACATTTAAGCATTTCATAATCCAAAAGTGTTCTCACTGCCGTTAGAAAGATCAAAGAACAGCTGTTCTTGTCATTCATGAAGTCACATCGCTTAATATTTATCAAAAGAAAAGATTGTCACATAGTATTTTGAAATAAAAGCCGTCTTCTTTTTATATTTTCCATATAATAGAAATAATGGACGCATTTTTTCGTTTGTTAAGTCGATTTTCAGGTAAAATTAGATTCATTGCTTAAAAAAAAATTGGTTTGTTTACATTTTTTTCCCTTTGTTGTGTCAACATCAGCTGTGATAATGTAACAGATTTCCAGTGCTGCCAAGTAGATTGCGCAAAATCAGAGTCGCACGGAGAGATTTAGCGTGGATCAATTTCAGATCATTTCAATGAAATGATTTGGAACTGTCATTTTTGTATGGCGAAATCTTGATAAATTTTTAAGATTAGTGGGCTAATCCATTCAACAGCCGAAATCGTGTGATTAAGTGTCGGTCTGAACATAGTATAACCCTAATGGCAATAAATATACCGCGAATAGGTTATTGCTTGTGGAGAAGCGGTGTTGCGATTTGACTACTACTGGGTGTGTCAAAAATCCCATAATTGTTTGATATACATTACAAGCACTTTGGCTGGAGTTTAGTTGATTTTGTATAAAATAATGAGGGATTAATAAATTTCACTCTTTGCAGCTGGGTTTTACATATTTATTCTTATTTGATTTTCTTATAAAATTAAAAAAAAAACTTTTCAGTGAAGCTTGGCAGTATTAACGTTTCGATTCTCAGAACGGTTTCGTTTCAGTAATCGCAGAGAACGTAAAACCAGAGAACGTAAAGTATACTTACGTTCTCCGGTTTTACGTTCTCTGGTAATTGCTTACATTGAAATTATCGAAACAAAACAAACCGGGAAATTTTTTATTTTCTTTAATTTATATACTCATTTCAAAATGTATTTCGCCGAGATTTAACAATAACCATAACTCTACTTCATGAAGTAGATTAAATATTATATTTGAAATCCGTAAAACGAAAATCCATGAAAGGATAATATTAAAGACTTTAATTAGGATTTTCAACATTTGTGCAATATTTTGAAATTTGCAGCAATGTCCAGAAAAGTTCTAGAGATGCTAACATACAACATATGTCAGAAGAGAGATTCATTTTACTTTATAATTTGACAAAGCAGGGTCTAACTAAACAACAATACCCGTCAGGGAAAATAGGCTCTAAGTAACCGGAACTGACACGGATTCTAATCCGGCCAAGGGGACAGCCCTCAACTCGGCACCACTATTTTTTACTCTTATGTAAGTAATTAAAGTCCATGAATTAATCATTTACATAACTATTTCTATTATAAAAGGTGTTTGGCAAATGAAGGAAGTTTAGAAATATTCACAGCAGCATACTACGTGGATACTATTATGTGCAAAACTTGTGAAGTACTTTTAAACTTGTCGGCTAAATATTTGCCCGTTAGAAAAAGAGGATTGTAATTTGTGTATTTAAAAACAACAACCATAGATGGAAATCTGGTTTCTTTAAGGATATTTCTAAATGTACCCTAAATTTAGCTAAAAATTCCACATTGCCTAATAAAGACAAAAATTCTTCTAGATAGTAGTAATGTTATCCTTGATCTGCTTACCATATTTGCCATCGAAACGAGGGTTTCTCTTCCGAGGCAGCTGTTTCCTTTTCATTGGGGATGTTTTTTTTACGAGGCGGGCCCAAAACTCAGCGCACAACCCTTCGCCTTCAAACGGGTATCCAAAAGATACTAAGTCTAAGATCGGAAGTCGTGAGCTACTTGAGCCACATAAATAATTGTTTCTGGCTACTCCCAAGTGAATGGAAATCAGAGATCTACACATGACTCCATCACTGAACTCATGTACTAATCCTATATCTTCTGCTTAGTTTTCCTTTTTTACTAGTTGACAATTAGCATTGTCCATATTTCTGCATTTATATGTATTACTAGCTCAGTAATTATTAAATCTTATCTTCTTTGCCCATTGCAGGAAATTCACTTTCATCAAGACCAGTATCTTTTTGCATGACTACATTTGTAACTACAATATGAATTTGTGTTCCTAGTAATGTGGTTGACTACGAGGGCACTGTCCTACTTCCTCGGAAGTGGCGTGTAGAGAGAAACAAAATGACATACATCATACTTTTCTATTTCGCGACAAGTTATGTAATTACAGTAGCGGACAGTGAAATCCGGACAACCCGTCGATTTGTATTTAAAGCACGATTGTAACTGACACAAAAATTAGTGCTCTGTACACGTTTTATAACAACTTTTAGTTTTATTTTTCAATAGTTTCAAAGTTTATTTCGAGCTCGTGCTTGGTTAAAGCTTAAATATGCCAAGTTAAAAAAAAAATGTCTATAAAACCAGGTCTCTTAAGAGAAAAACTGGCTCTGGAGCAAAGAAGAAGACAAGTTCTAGAGAAGATCGATTGATAGGTTCTATCAGCTTGAGAGATCGCTTCAAAACTGCTGAGGTCTTTAAGGTGGAGTTATTTGAAGATGTCGGTATGGAAGTTAGCGCAAGAACTGTTCATCGAAAGCTTCAAGAGGTTGGTTTGAACGCTCGCCGGGTCGCCAAAAAACCACTTTTAACCTCAAAAATGCGTCAAAACAGTTTACGATGGGCAAACTAACATCAAAATTGAACTTAACTTAATTGGTTAAATGTAATCTTCTCAGATGAGTCCAAATTTAACATCTTTTGCAGCGACGGTATGTCCTACATGCGAAGGAGAACTGGTGAGCGGTTCAAGGACGAATGAATTCAAAAACTGTTAAGCAGGGAGGCAGCCGAATGGTCTAGGGTTGCTTTTCCTACTATGGCCTTGGGAAACTAGCACTAATAGAAGGAATCGTCGATGGGAATAAGTATCAGGAGATACTTGAAACCAATTTAATACCTTCAATGAAAAACCACTTTTCACGAGCGGATGTCCTTATTTTTCAGAATAATTCTGCGCCCTGCCATCGTGCCAAAATAAAGGGTGATTTTTTAAGAGCTTGATAACTTTTTAAAAAAAAAAAACGCATAAAATTTGCAAAATCTCATCGGTTCTTTATTTGAAACGTTAGATTGGTTCATGACATTTACTTTTTGAAGATAATTTCATTTAAATGTTGACCGCGGCTGCGTCTTAGGTGGTCCATTCGGAAAGTCCAATTTTGGGCAACTTTTTCGAGCATTTCGGCCGGAATAGCCCGAATTTCTTCGGAAATGTTGTCTTCCAAAGCTGGAATAGTTGCTGGCTTATTTCTGTAGACTTTAGACTTGACGTAGCCCCACAAAAAATAGTCTAAAGGCGTTAAATCGCATGATCTTGGTGGCCAACTTACGGGTCCATTTCTTGAGATGAATTGTTGTCCGAAGTTTTCCCTCAAAATGGCCATAGAATCGCGAGCTGTGTGGCATGTAGCGCCATCTTGTTGAAACCACATGTCAACCAAGTTCAGTTCTTCCATTTTTGGCAACAAAAAGTTTGTTAGCATCGAACGATAGCGATCGCCATTCACCGTAACGTTGCGTCCAACAGCATCTTTGAAAAAATACGGTCCAATGATTCCACCAGCGTACAAACCACACCAAACAGTGCATTTTTCGGGATGCATGGGCAGTTCTTGAACGGCTTCTGGTTGCTCTTCACCCCAAATGCGGCAATTTTGCTTATTTACGTAGCCATTCAACCAGAAATGAGCCTCATCGCTCATCGGACACGGACGCGAAACACATTTCGAACCGAACACTGATTTTGGTAATAAAATTCAATGATTTGCAAGCGTTGCTCGTTAGTAAGTCTATTCATGATGAAATGTCAAAGCATACTGAGCATCTTTCTCTTTGACACCATGTCTGACATCCCACGTGATCTGTCAAATACTACTGCATGAAAATCCTAACCTCAAAAAAATCACCCTTTAGTAAGTATCCATTTTTTTGTACAATTAGAGTTTTGCTATAATTTTAATTCAAAATTTTATACTTATCCGTTTTTCTTTCTTTAAGGTGAAGAATTATTTATCAAAAATCGGCGTCCCGACTTTGGAGTGGCCAGGTAACAGTCCGGATCTCAATCCCATTGAGAACCTTTAGTTTATAATGAATGCTCAGGTATCACAGAAGAGACCAAAGAATTTAGCAGAGCTGTATGGAATTCTCGAAGAAGCGTGGTATAACGGTATTGGAGCAGTAACAATAAAAAATCTCATAAATTCAATGCCCGAGCGTATAAAAGTCGTTATAAAAAGCAAAGAAGTTTTGGCAAAATACTAAAAAGAGTGCTTTATCTATACAGATTAGTATTCCCTTTAACTGAAACTATAAAATCATTTTTCTAATGTAAATAAAAAACTGTCATAGTTTATGTTGCTAGTTACCATAATGATACAATATATAAAATGAATAAAAAAAAATTTTATAAGCCAATCCACTATACTGACTTTTTTTACGCTTAATACTAACGTATTAAATATATATTATTCTTTTAAAATAAAAAATTTAAACATTCCACTAAAATAATAAGAAAAAACTATGATTTTTTAGTTGTCCGGATTTCACTCTCCGCTACTGTACGTCGAAAACCCCTATCCCATAATCCCTGGTTTCTGGCTCCACTGGCGGTCAGTGCTTATCGGAAGTTAGTTGCGTCCGAAGTCTGGTCGTCGTATTGATTGAGGTCGTCGACGTAGTATCTTGATGCCCCTAGGAGGAGGTTCCGCCCCTATCAAGTGACTGCAGGAATGATTTCTGCGAAAGCCCCCCAACAGGAACTGCTTGGAGATGAGTTCATTATGCTCCTCGATTCGGAGCATACGAGCCTCATTATGCAGGTGTTCGATAGGAGACATCAAGAGGCATCCCGTCGTAGTTCGGAGTGCAGTGTTCGAGTTTCGAGATGTATAAGTTAAACAATAGCGGGGAGAGGCGGAGAGAGGACACCACCCTGACGAACCCCCCGTTTTATTCTTCTCAGTTTAGATGTTTCTTCTCGAAAAGTACGGATTGTCGACCGCTCAGGCTGTTTATTGTGCACCTCCTCTCAGGACTGAATCCTGGAGGGAGCGCAGGTTTTTCGATGCTCTGCAGTAGCGTTGTGTGATTGAAAGTGTCAACAGCTTTTGACGAGTCCAACGCTACGAGGTTCGTTCTCTCACAGGGTGGTTTGTGGTTGAGGCCACGAACTACCTGGGCGTTCATGACGCTAAGTGCTGTGGTGGTGCAGTGCATTTTTCGGAATCTATGCTGGTGGCTGGCTAGGCTCAGGTGGTGAGTGAAGGTCGGAAGTAGCAAGGTCTCAAGCGTATTCACTACTGGGGAGAAGAGAGTTATGGGACGATAGGAATTCCCTTTGTTGGCGGGTTTCAGTAGTGGGGTCACTTTTCCGATTTTCCACACATCGGGAATTTGAACAGCGGTAGCTTACTCCCGTCGTGCCTAGATGCTTTAGCATCACCATGTTGATTCCATCAGAGCCAACAGATTTGGACTATTTTGTCTTGTCGACGACACTCTGAACCTCCTCATGAGAAAGTAAGTGAAAGTAAGTGGCGCGCAGTCGTTTGGCATTTTGCGCAGCCGTCGGTTAACACATCGCTTGGCTTTGTCTACGGAAGGGTGCAGTGCGCATTTCTTCGGGTCCGAGGAGGCATGACCATTGAATTGAATTTCAACTCGGTCATCATGTCTCCTCGGATTAGACAAAGCCTTGACAGTAGTCCAAAGCTTACTCACACAGGTGAAGAGGTTACAGGACTTTAAGTGCTCTATCCATTTTGCCCGCTTGTATTGGTTTACCATTTGCCCAATCTCCAAATTGAGATCCCTTACTCGGGGATCATAGGGATCGGCATGGCGTGTTCATGTCACGATCGTTAGATAAAATGGCTGCTTCGGCTGGGTAATTAGGGCGGAGTTCCGCGATTTTTCCAGCTCGTAGCTTCTGTGATCACCATGCAAAATTGACGTTCGTCAACGATTACATCTATAGGAATGGGTAAAGCGTTGAAGGTTCTCTCGGTAAATTCTGTGAAGTGGACCCAGTTAGCTTTATTACAGTTAACGAAGTGCGGTTGTTCACAGAAATAAAGTCGGGAAGTTTCTCGATCGAGATAACTGTGGAGAGATGGTCTGATGTGAGAATTAACATAGGTCCCAGGTTATGCTATTTATCAGATCACCACTAGCAATGGTAATATCGGACGAGCTATTACAGGTGCCGATAATTCTTGTGAGAGCTTTGAATGCCAAATCGTACAAGGTCTGTCGCAAAAGAAACAGAAGTTTTTAAATATAACTGTTTCTGGTGGCGTCACCTATTGGTGGGCATATGAAATAAAAAGTTTGATCCCTTGTTGACATTTCGTAAAATTTTTTGGTCATCGGTCGTAAAATGCATTTTAAACAAAGAGCAAATATTAAATTTTGTTTTAAACTTGGGAAAACGTTTACTAAAACTTTTCAAATGATGAAAAAAGTTTATGGTGATCAGTGCCTATCCCGTAGTAATGTGCATGAGTGGTTTAAGCGATTCCAAGAAAGTCGTGAGGACCTCTGTGACGATCAGAAGTCGGTCGGCTTCAGAAGTCAAAAATAAAGACAATGCTGATTTGTTTTTACGATTCCGAGGGTATTGTACACCGAGAATTCGTCCCACCCAGCCAAACGATTAATGCTGTGTTTTACCTTGGTGTTATGAAGCGTCTTTTGTCATGCATTCGTCGTGCTCGAACACAATACCGTGAGACAGGGTCCTGGCGCCTGCGGTCGACGCTTGTCACTGATTTTTTTTTTTTTTTTTGTCACTCACCCTACTCACCTGATCTGGCACCCTGTGATTTTTACCTATTTGGAAAACTTCATTTGCCCATGAAATTACACTGGTTTCAAGACATTTCAGCTATCCAAAAGGCGACGGCCGATGTTCTCAAGAGCATTCCGAAAAATGACTTTAAACACTCAATTGCAATGCTAATTGACCGGGCTAAACACTGTATCAAAGCACAAGGAAACTACTTTGAATAAAAAAATATATCTTTTGAAAAATATTATTATTATTATTTTTTTTTTAACAGTCCTGTTTCTTTTGCGACAGACCTTGTGTATCTGTTCCGCGAACTCCATACCCCTGTGATCATTTGCCAGGCAGGAATGCGTGAAGCGCATTGAAGTCGCCTAGTACCAAAAGACTTTCATCACGGAGTAGCGCCATAGGTTCGGGTGATATTCTGTAGGGCAACATGTAACTTGGGGGATATATATATTGAATATACTCTGACATTCTAGGGTTGTATTCATGCAGTCAATGTCGCCATCGATAAGACGATATTGGACGGTGTTGTGCAGTATGAAGGCTAGGCCTCCTCAGTAATCTCGCTCACGATCTTTACGTAAAACGTTGAAGTCTTGCACAACTCAGAAAATCCGAGCGAGTGTTTAACTTGGCTTTTTCGACCGCAGCTATCGATTCGCGGATCCATCGGCGTGCATGTATTAAATGTATTACACCTGACCAAGATGGAGTTTGGATGGAGGCTTTTTCCGCAATAACAGTCCTTGGCCGGATAAAATCCGGGTCAATTCCGGTGCGAAGAACTGACTGTTGTGGGAATTGCTGGAAATTTTTATTATTAATTATGTTGAAATCATTGAAACTGTATCGAACACAAAATTTACAATGAAGTTGAACTCGCCGACTCAATAAAATGCATTCTGTGGCTAATGTTGTTGTCGTTGTTGTAGCGGCAGAATTCTGTCGGGTTGACAGTCCTTGACTGGATAAAAAATCACGGTACGTTCCGGTTACGTAGACTCGACTGTCATGGGAGCGGTTCCGTAGCTAATAAATAGCTCTAATTTCAAAATCATTGAAGCTGCAAAATCGAGAATTTTTTTTCGAAATCTGTCCCTTTATAAGTTGCGGAAATTTAGGAAAATAGAAAAACAAAATTTGTAAGTAGTTATGTGATAAAATTGCAAAGGACGTACTAGATTATTTAAATTCATATTTTAGAGACGACAGACAAAAACACACAAAACAAAAAAATTTGTTTGAAATACATACTTACAAAATTTTCATAAAGGTGAAGAAAGGTACGAAATCGGACTGTTACATGTTTGGGAAGACGTTAAATTTGAGGTTCAAATTAAATTTCTGGAAAAGAGGGATGAGTTCTTCAGCCCAGTAACTTTAATTTCATTTGAAAACGAGGTAAGCAATGTGCAAACATCTAAAAGGCATTAAAAATTTTGGAAGCTAAAATTACCAGTATAAGAGACCATTTGATGTAAGTTATTATACCCGAGACAGACATGTAGTAACAATACCATGTATGGTACAAATACCACATGTGTGTCACCAGATACTAGTAAAATACCATATGAGCAATGTAGTATTTTGCTGCTAACAATACTATGATGTTTCATTGTTGTATTTGTATAAACACAGCTAAAAAACAGGTAACAAATTTTGCTAAAAGCTTTTACACAAAAGGTCTTCGAAATATTCCGTCAAAATTACTTCAAAAATAATAATAATGAAAAACAAAAATGGAAAATTATACGAAAAAAAAACGCGCATTTATTTAGGGACTTCTGAGACGAAGTCCCTCATTGAAGTTTGGGGCCAAAACATAGAAAAACTAAGAGGAACCCACAAAAATAATCATGTACTGCGCACAGCTGAAAAACGAGCACAAAGTTTGCTTGAATGCTGTAGAGATGTGTACGCGGTTAAATAATTTAACTAAACGATATACATAGGTATGTATGAACCAGTCCATTTACGCAAATATTCTTATTTAATTTTTCTAAATCTTAAATTTTTTAGGCAAGAAAAACGTAAAATTGGTCCTAGTGGTGGATCACCATCAAAGTGGTAGTTCTACAACGACGTGCATAAGGTGTTGGGCAGTTTCAAATCAAATAATTTATTTGAAGTAATGGACGAAAGTTTAATTTACGGTGCGTAATATATTATTTAAAAATACATATTTATTATTATCATTTGTTTTTTAGAACCGAATTGTGAATAATCTTTAATTAATTGTGAATTTGATGCAATGTAGGTGCCGTTGAATGAACAATCCATTAACAAAACATTGGGTAGTGAGTCATCATTCGTACAAGCTGATGAACCAACTACAAGTGCTCATTCGAGAAATGAACGAAAACACCAAGATGATCGTTTTTTCCAATTGATAAAAGATGAACAACAAATGATGCAGCAATATTTAGAAAAATCATTAGAAAATGAAGAAAAAGTTGTAAAATTATTAAAAGAAAACAACGCATTGTTTTCTGCGTTAATAAATAAATAAACATATTTATTTCAAACATATTTTTTTAATTTAGTACATTTGTATGGTACTTGAAAACAATTATACTAACGGGTAATAAAATTAGTCATTAATGCGTTTCTTACAGCAATTCCACTGTTGTTTCTATCACTTACGGAAATGCTTCTTTGGGGCTGCTGCCTTGAACTTTAGATGTCTGACTGCTGAATCCAACATTGATTGATGTTATCGTTTCTGTTGTTGCAAATATTATGCATAATGCTTGCATGCTTTTATAATTGTGATCACATTTTTTTTTTTGTTAACTTCCAAACCTTTCCCAATTTTTCGAAATCGCGCTTTCAGATGACCAAATGCGTTTTCAACAACACGGCGGCAAGAAGATAATTTTTTGTTGAATATTTTTTCACCTTCGGTTTGGTCAACTGAAAACGGAAACGGTTTCATTATGTATGGCGAAAGTTTAAACGCTGAATCCGCAATAAGTAAAATCGGTACCTTTACTTTCAATGAATTTGAAATTTGTTTCAAATAGCTCATTATTCATGTGATAAGCCTTTAAAGCCGAGCATTCAAAAATGGAAGAATCGTTACATATTCCCGGTACTCCTATGTTTATATAGGTGAACCTATAACGATAGTCTACAGCAGCAAAGAGAATTGTTGAATACCATCCTTTAAAATTGAAATAATCTGAAGCTTCATTAACAATTTCTTCGATTTTAGCTTGTGTTGGTGGATACGCGTCCAACATTGTTTCTTGGAATACGGTACGAATTTCCTTACACATCTCAACAACTATTTCTTCTACTGTTCTACCAATTCCAAATAAGCTTGCCACCGTTCTATACTCTGCTGATGAAGCTAATGAAGAAAGCCCGATACCAATTCGCTTTTCCAACGAAATACCATTCCGCCAACGTGTGTCCGCTCTCTGTAAATTCTTCAATTGATCAACCAAATATTGAAACGTGGAACGATCGATTCGGAAAGTGTTTTTGAATTTATCGTTCTTAAAAGTTGGAACATCATTCTCCCAGAAGCGTGATTTTTCTACCTGTGAAACATTTGGAGTTATATTCAAAAGTTTGGGAACATCTTGTATGACTTACACATGTCCAGAACCGTCTATATTTTCCATTTATTTGATTTAGGAATGCCAAGGTCATGTACCGCTTTATTTTATGGTGAGCTCTTAATGCACACTTTACCCACTTTGGTTTTTTATGTAGACAATACATAATTTTTGCATTATTTGCAAGAATAAAACTTATTTTCTCCATTGCTCGTATATATGTATTTATTGTTTACAATTTTTTGAAATATTTAATGCCTATGAAACAAAGGTAGTATTTGAGTTTACTACATTGCCGTGTGTGTCAGCAACGTAGTAAACAGAATACCATGATACCTTTACTATGGTATTGTAACTACATATCTGTCTCAGGTATTAAGAAACATCAAACATTTTTCTTAAAATCTTTTGTTTAACAACATATGTTAAGGTAACCAAACAAAAGTTTATCATGGGTTACCTATACTAAAGTATCTAAGCAAAATGTTAGAATTTCAGTTGTTAACATTTCCTAACCAAACAAGAGTTTTCAGGTTTATATAAAGAAATCTTTCTATAAAGACATACACAAAAGTTGTGATTACAGCTTAGGGAGATAAACAGTTAATTCTACAAATTTATTTGCTTTTTACTTGAATGTCTACTGCGCTCCAGTTGGCACTTACCAAATATGTAAATTTTTTCATCACCTTGTATAGGTGTAACCTCTTTTAACACAACTACCCTGCCAACCACGGCTACCCACTTGTTTCAAATATTTCAATACAATTACCCTGCCAACCGGAGCGGGTAAAAAACCATTGAATCAGTAAAGTGGGCAAAGTAAACATGTGGGTAGTTTGCTATAGGTCGCGTGAAGACTCTACCCACGTTTCCCCTCACACGTATGTACGTATACATGTGATCATATATCTTTGTTGCGCTCATTAAGCAGTGTCATATAAAAAAGTATATCTATTCTGCTCTAATATCCCCAATCGACGGCGGATGCATTTTTTGATTCCAAACAAAACTTTTAAATTTTTAAACTATTAAATTTATTATTTTTAATACATATTTACATAAAATTGTAATTAAAAATATTAACGCTAACATTGTGTAAATAAAAATATATTTAATTTAAAAAAATAATTTCATCTGAAAAAAGATTAATTAAAGAAAAGAATTATTAATAGCTGAAAATAAAAGAGTGAAAAAAGATTATAAAAGACAAAGATCTGAAATAAAATAAAGGTTATTAAAACCTGAAAATAAATCATATTTACATTGAATTTGTAATATCTAAAAGAAAAAGAAAGATTAATTTTATAAAATGATAATAATATCTGAAAGGAAAGATTAATATTATCTGAAAAAATAAAATATATTAAATACAAATAGAATTTACTCTGAAAGCAAAGATTAATTAAATAAAAATAATAATAACATCTGAACATTTAAACATTTAAAATGTAAAACAAACATTTGTTTTCACATATTATA
The DNA here is from genome assembly GCA_037783105.1 of Bactrocera zonata. Classification (NCBI taxonomy): domain Eukaryota; kingdom Metazoa; phylum Arthropoda; class Insecta; order Diptera; family Tephritidae; genus Bactrocera; species Bactrocera zonata. The sequence goes on from JBAWJQ010004716.1 coordinate 34,125, forward strand.
TTGGATTATGCAGGCCGCCTTAAACGCATAAAATACATACTTATGTAAATATGTATGTAATTATTTTTGCGTATGTTAGACTGCGCAATAAAATTTCAAACAACACACACTGTCTTCACAGCTGCTGCTATTTCCAATTCATTCTTATTTCCATTGTTAAAAAAAACAAATGAATTATTTGCAAATTATTTAAAAAAAAATCACATACTATAAAATTCACTTACTTACCTTCTTCCTCCTTTACGATGGTACGAGCACGAATGACATGCGTCTTTAAATCGTTTTCTTATTACCCGTTTTGGGATTATCTTTTGGCACTATTGACAATATGTTTTCTCCTTCGCTCTCATTTAAATAAATCAAGGAATGAAAGAAACTTTTTTTCACCGCATTTCGGTAAACAAAAAATAACCCGAAAGTGTGCGTTGGTGTTAGTGCATAGAGAAAACATGTGTAGTTGTATTGAAATATTTGACACAAGAGGGTAGCCGTGGTTGGCAGGGTATGTCGTTAAATAAGGAAATGTCGAATGACACACAACAGTACATATCATCAATATATTCGTCAAGTTTTGTCTTATCACCTTTGGCATTGGTAAGTTGCTCATTTTTTCACCCATTCCGTCGACGGACTCGTCGAAATACCCTGACTGTTTGTGCCAATTATACCCATTAATGTCTTTAAAGCCTCCGCGTTGGTGAACTAAAGGCAAACACTTGAAAATATGTTAAGCAATTTTCGGAAACATTACACTTACAGCAGTTAATTGCTCGTCCGCAAATGCTGTACAAAATTCTTCGAAAAGTTGTTCCATTTGTAGTTCAAAGACTTCACCCAAATTTTGTGATACATTTTTTGTTCTGTATTCACTATGAGCGATTGGAAGGATTGAAGTGACTGGAAAAATAGTTTTTTGTTGTTACTTTGTTTATACATGTCCATTAAACGTACAATTAATATAATAGTGAAAGTGTTAAAAAAAGTAATTTGCAAGTTATTTGTTTACACCTACTGCCATATTTCCTTCATTGCATTTATTGCACCCATACAAGCAACTCGTAAACGTGTATCACCAATCAACCATTCGAATTCCCATTTTTTGGTTGTCACTATTGTCGAAACTAAAAAAAAAAAATAATAAAAAAAACTATTAAAACGCTTTGTAACACCAAGTACATGAAGCCGCAATCACTTTGCACACATTTTTCACTTACACTAAATGTTATAACAAATTTTCAAGTAACATTGAGTCCAATCGCATTTTCTTATTGAGATTATTAGCTCTACTCTCTAATATGCGACGCGTTTGTTCTTGCTTATCCATCTTTGTTATAGCGCGTTGTATTTCACACTGAGATTAACCCAAATCTAACAGCATATGTTGAATTGTTGCATGGTACCACGATTTTTTAATAAAGCCGTTAACTGCATCTTTAAGCCCTTTCTTATTGAACCAGCCTGTGTATCTGTCAGTGTTGGTGGCAAATTTCAGTTGAGTGTTTCAAGGCTTCTACAACTGGTCCCATGAGGTTTGGTCACAATTGTCGTATGACTGCCAGAGCTAGCTTCTTCTTCCAATTATTCGATTTTTCTTAATCTGAAAAGATGCTATTATTAGAAAAATTAATAAAACATTAGCAACTTACCTGATACTCTTCAAATGTATCTTCGCATTGCGATTCAATGACGGCAACTTTTAATAGTATGATGTGTGTTGCTACTCTTACAACAGAATTTTCTGTTTCAAAACAAAAAGTTGGATATGGATATGTAGAAGTATAAGATGTGAAACTTTACAAATATAGTTGTGAATTGGTTATTCCCGTTAGATAGATAAAAGGCTTCAGGAGGATATGGAAACTATATTCCAAGGTAGTGAATATGAAGATTTAGTATTATTGTCAAGAAACTGATTTCGTGAAATCAAAAGAAATATTCATCTTGATTGAAACAAAACAGAGAATCATAAGAGAAGTGTGAAAGAAATGAAAAGAGAGAGTGGAGCTTCAGTAGACCACAGGTTTGATAAAAATAACGTTTGTACATTGCCTACTAAGTATAGGAGGTGTGGACGAACTCGATCAATCCATCTTACTTTACTTTAAAGATAGTCACATGGATCAATTGATTTAGACGTTACATTACAGTATACTCTTGCTCTATATACCAGTATACCAATTGCGCTGTGTTTATGTTAAGCCAAAGTTTGGTGTATTAAAATACTTTTCGTTGAGAGACCCCGTTTCGAAAAATTTCACCTCTAATAGACCAGGATATTCTATTGAGTACACCCTCATATTTTCCATGACTTTTGTGAAAAAATGCTCCTTTTTATATCCTGTGATTCTTCTATAATACCGAAATAAAGAATTTGAATTATAACCATTCTCCGTTTATGATTGGATCATGTAGCTGAGAAATATAATATTTGAGGACGGATCGGTAAATTAAAAAAATTACATGTAATGTGTTTTTGATTTTATATTGGAATTAAAGTTTTTTTTGGATTGCAGCAGAAATAGACAATGCATTAGCTTCGTACATTGCTGGACAAAAGTGACCGTCATTTGGTATTAACGATTGGAGAGCGATCACGCCCATAGTACATATATTCAACTGAAGCTGCATGTCAATTAATTTTTTTATTTACATAAAAAGTTTTTTTTTAATATTAATATATAATATAATACGTATTTTTTATTGACAAAAGCCACCGTCATATTATACAAAATTTCAATATAGGCGAAGTAAATTTATTTTAATGTGATGTATATTTACCGTTATTTTTAATAAATTCTTGTAAACGTTTATGCATTATATCAACTATTTTATTCGTAATATCTGAACTGATTTACATTCTTTCTTCAGTAAGTATTTGCTTTAGCTAATTTTTCGATGGAACATGGTGTTCTCGAAAGAGTCTATACAAGTGGTCACATAAATGTTCGATCGGATTAAGATCGAGGCACTGAGGTGGAGTTTTCAAGCTGTGAGGTGTGTCGTACGATACCCACGATCAAACAATTTGGTAGTAGTCGTTCTCAATTCCAAGTTTTTGAGCCCTTTTTTAAATTTCCCTTAAGGGGCTATACCTGTGTAACGCATGAAAAATTAGGCGAATTTCGTGATTTTTTTTAAGAGAAAGTATGCAATTGAACATTTCGAACTTCTTTGAACGTAATAAAGTATATTTTCAGCTATATTTTAAGATTTTTTTTACATTACAAAAATGTTGATAAATAACGGGGTTATGGGCTGTCTTCGGAGGGGCCAAAAAAAGTGCCCCAACTGCTGACATGATTCCGGCCAAATGAGTTGCTGAAAAAAAAATTTGAAACGTCTATTAATCTTAAAGATATTTCCTATAAAATGAAATTTCGATAACGGCGGCGAGAGAGTTATTGTTGTGCTACAGAAATTGATACAACATCGTCTCCGTAAACTTCACAAATTTCATTGGTGGCTTGCGTGGTATTCTTCCCTTTTTTATAAAAAAAATTTCAAAATGTATAGAATTTCTTCCTTAATTTCACTCACTTTTGAACAGCTGTAACTTTTTTCAACTTCCCCGAATTTAATTTTTTTTTATTATTTTTTATTATTCAAATGAAGCTTAAAATCTCACCTTTCCAACACTATATGGTATGACACAATGTGATTGGTAGCACTGGAGATATACGACTGCAACAACATCTTTTGACGAAATACGAAAAGACTTTTTCGACTGCCCAATATTTACCGCACTAGGATACATGTAGTAGTACACCGACATACCTTTCAATTTTTGTCACATTATATTTTATTTCCGTACAGCTTGTTTCGTGACAAATCTTAGGCAAGATTTAGAATTATCTCAGCCAAATTGAGCAATTTTTTCACTATCTTTCTTTGTTAGTCCTCATGGACGCATCTTAATACGTTAATATAAAATATAAATATGGTAAATATAAATTATTAGGAAATTTCCATAATTGACTAATGTTGCAACAGTAACTTTACAAAGTTATTAAAAAAAAACTTCTTCACCTTTTTCAATATTTTATTTTTATAGTTTTATTTCATTATCTTACCTCTTTTATAACGCTTTCATTAGCTTCATTTGAACCACTAAACCCAAACAAGTATTTCTTACCAAAATAAAAACAATATGAACGAATGATCTTATAAAACAAATAAAATTTAAAGTCGGTCAGATAATTCAGTATATTTTATGTTGCCTTTTTACCTTGTCACAAATTGTTTATAAGTGGATAAAGCATCTACATATAACACTCCGCTTAAAAAATCGAAATTTTGGGAATTTTTGATTGCTAATAGATGATTCCATGCGTCATGTGCTGTGTGTACTTTACAAATTTCAATCGGTCATGCCGTTTTTAAGATACGATTTAGGAAAGTTTGAAAAACACAGTTTTGAGCAAAACGCTTTTAAAGTTTAAAGTTCGCTTAAAGAAGAGCCGAACAGCACGTTTTTCTATCTCCTGTATCTTTAAAACGATTTCTTAAAATCACTTTGCTACCGTATTCCCCCTTAATTGGTCTATAATTTCAGTTCTTCTTCGAAGTCACTGCTGTCAATACTTTTGCCACCTATCACCAAATCTGTCTCATGAGATAATTGACCGATTTCTACCAAATTCGATTCATAACATGAAAACATGTCGAACCGGCTCGTTGGCCGGTATGGCCGCCAGTATGCCGGTGCAAGCCTTTTGAATGGGCTCTACGTCTGCATAACGCTTTCCTTTCATGGGCAAATTCATTTTTCCGAAAAGCCAGAAGTCGCATATCAGGTGAATACGGAGATGTGTTAAGGGTTAAAATGTGATTTTTGGTTTAATAATCGGTCACAAGCGTCGATCGATCTGAGCAATTTTTGGTCGTCAGTCAATTAGTATCGTTGTTTTGGAGATGTTCAATTCCATTTCCATGATTTTCAATGATGATTTCGGCTGTTTTTGATGCATTCACGCACAGTTTCGATGGAATTTACGGAGATCACTGATTTTGATTTGTCCACATGTTGATCGTCATTTATGTCCTCACGACCACTTCGAAGACGTTGAAACCACTCTTGCACTCTGCTATGGGATAGGAAATCATCGCCGTAAACTTGTTTCATGAATTGAAACGTTTCGGTTGAAGTTTTAAAAAATTTTAAAGCAAAATTTAATGTTGGCTCTTTGTTCGCTCATTTTCGCACCGATAACACAAACATACTGACACTTGAAACGCAATAACTTCACTTCCAATCGATGAAATGTTATGAAACTCTTACTGGACAATCGATAAAGATAACAGATTCTAACGCCCCAGTCAACATATAGATGGCACCACCAGGGGCGCTACATTCAAAAAGTCCTGTTTACTTTGGAACGCCTCTTGTACAACTTAATACAGAGAGTGTCTTTCACGTCTTGGAATTTCATATTTTAGGACATTTTCTAGTTGGTTTTTCTTTACGCTCATAAGATACCTGCTATTATTAACATTAAATATAGAAATTCAGCCTATTTCCAGCATTAATGAATGTAATGGCACAAATAGTACTACTAATACTATACTCGTGTGTTGCAACACACATATAAATATGTTTAAAATCGTTCTATACCTTTTATATAAAATATACCGAATATGAAAACCTAACCCCATTTTATTACGATAATGTCAGTGAAAATATTTGAAAGAAATTGGATGGGCATCTTTTCTAGATAATATTATGACTTGGTGCTAATGATGGATAAGATATGTAGTTTGATTTTTCTCTAACCATTTTTTACTTAAAATATTGATTTCCTTATAAGCTATCTTAACAAAACTGAACATAATTTCTAAGTCATATTCGAATAGTTTTGGTTGAAGGTCGGCATGTTTTGAAAGCGTCTTCTTGACGTTCTTCATGAAATTATTAACCGAAAATGTACTATGTGTACGTATATTGTACATACAGTGGCTCACATAGTTGATCACGCTTTCGTATGTTTAATATTAAAGTTTGATTTTTATCAAACTTTTTTAAACAGCAGCAAAGGTTATGGTATGTTTGAGTCGTATTATGTATCATATTTCGTGCTCACTTTGTTTTTGGAAATTTTCAATAATGACGATACATCTTTATTGTGTGACTGTAGCATGAAAAATTTTATAAGTTCCGTCATTGGAATAAGTCGTGTTCTAGAATTTGTCTGTTCATGAAGCTAATAAATTTTTAAAAACTTGTAAATTTACCGTTAGAAAAGAAGCCTGGGTGTAAAGAAAGCTAAGTGAAGTTCAAGAGGGAGAGCTTTTGAGGGGAATTCGTAATCGTTGATATAAAAATCCAATCTATCTGCGACGATTTAGGTGAAAGTTTCTGAGAAAACAGTTCGAAGTGTTTGGATAAGAGCTAGCCTCAGATGACATGAAAAGGTTAAAGCTGTCAGATAGGCACAAAAAGTGGCGATTCTATTAACTTCCTCGAAAGATTATGGTTTTTATAAATGACGAATTTGGGCTTAGCGTACCCAGTAGAATTGTACGAAGGAGTCCCAATGACGCTCACTTGTTTGGACGAACGAGTCGAAAAGAATTGCTGTCGAAAAAAACATAAGAGAGCGGCTAAACTTTGCTTAAAAAAATCTAGAAGTATGTACTCAAATTTTTTAAAAGAGTATTTTGGAGAGATAAAACAAATGTGAATCATATTGGATCCGATGGCAAAGTATTTATCCATCATTCCAGGTACGGCGTTAGACCGTTGGTGAGGATAGATGGTAGAACAGACCAATTTTCATACCTCAACATTCTCTAAATTACTATGGAACCATTCGCGTTCGAATCGATGCCTATGAATTTAATTTTTATGCATGACAATGATCCAAAGCACACAACTAAAAATTAGAAGAATTTACTCACTGCAAAAATTATTGATGATCTGACCTGTCCAGGCTCCCGATGCAAACCCTATTGAAATTTTCTGGAGCGATGTTAAGATGTAGATTGCAAAGAAATTTTTCAAAAATGGTGAAAAACTTTGGACTGGGACTGTGGAGGCATGGTACGCAAGCTCATGGAGTAGGTGACAGAAGTTAATGGCAATGAAGTTATTAGCAATTTTGAAAATATGTGGAGACACTATAAAATAGTAACGTTGTTAATGCTTAGAGGCATAACACTTAATATATTTCTAACGAATTTTCTTAATTTCCGCAAATGCGGCCTACTTTGCTATTTCTATGTCCAGGCCAAAATACGTAATTGGGAACTCAATAATATTTTTAAAAAGAGTAATTGAAAAAAATTTAATTTTTTGCACTTAACTTACTTATTTCTCAATTTATGCTCTGCTAATAACAAATTTCAATTTGTTTTCTGCTTATAATAATAATAAATTGGTTTTATTACAAGCTCCAAGTGTGCTCTTTCTCTGTATATTTTTGCTTACGTACATTCCACGCTAATTTTATTCACTGTTCTTAAAAATTTTGAGAGTTTATAAATTCTTCTATCGCACCAGCATTGACTTTTGACAAACACAAGAACACCACTACATTATGCCTTTTTTATCATGTTGCTTAAGGTGAAACTATTTCAAGCTTGGACTTGCTGGAGCGATGGTAGAGAAGCGAATCCGCGTTGCGTCCGTCGAAAGCATACTGTCGTTTGCTATTGTTCGTAGTAACATTAAATGCGCCATAAGAATTTATTGGCGATAAGCGGCAAAATTGGTTTAGTTACCGCATTGCATAGTCCACTTATGTATGAAGAATGCGGCCCCTGCGTTGCGGATGCATCGCCGTTCCACGTAGGATATAGTGCGACATTTAATATGAACAATTGGAGCTTGATGCGACAATGTTGTCACATTCGACCACTGCCATCAAGCAATGCATTGCTGTCCACATTCGTACGGACCAGTAGTAGTAGTACCGCAGTTCTATTGCTGCTCCAATCAACTTATGGTCATCTCCTAGATATTGTGTTGCAAGCAACGCCATCCGCGGATATGTATGAGCAAGTGTGTGGCCAATAAACACACTTCCGTCTTTACATTTATTTATTTATTTTTTCAGTGATGTGTAACTGTTGCACTCATTACTTATTTGGGCGCAGCTCATTTCTTTCAACCAATTCCTCTAGAAATACTTCAAAGTTACAGTAAGATGAATGCTAACTATGGACATCTGCGTCGCCGAGTATGACTTTGGATTGCACTGCATAATTGGATTGCTTTGCAGATGCTCTAATAACTATCGCTAATATATTATAACTAAAAATCGGAAGGCATGAAATAATTGGATTTACTATCAATATTTGTCAATTTCTGACAAAACAATTGAATGCCGTTTTAATTTTCAAGCATATTGTAAACATTTATTGGATTACTACATCTTTCATCTGCTATCTTTGTCGATTTTCCAGTGAGAATTTCATGACATTTCATCGATTGGAAGTGAAGTTATTGCGTTTTAAGTGTGAGTATTCGAACAAAGATCCAACATTAAACTTTTTTTTTTTAAATTGGTAAAACTTTTACCGAAATGGCGATGATTGCCTATCCCGTAGCAGAGCACACAAGTGGTTTCAACCTTTTCAAAGTGGTCGTGAGGACATAAATGACGATCAACATGTGGGCCAATCACAATCCGTGATCACCGGAAATTCCGTCGAAACTGTGCGTGAATTCATCAAAAATCAGCCGAAATCATCATTGAAATTCATAGAAATGGAATTCAACATCTCCAAAACATCGATTTATCGCATCTTGACCGAACATTTGGGCTTACGAAAGGTGTGTGCACGATTTGTTCCGCACAAATTGACTGACAACCAAAACTTGCTTAGAATCCGTTTCATCGATCGACGCTTTCACAAATCACATTTTAACCATTAACCACTCTCCGTATTCACCTGATATAGCACCGTGCGACTTTTTCCTTTTCGGAAAAATGCACTTGCCGATGAAAGAAAAGCGTTATGCAGACGTAGAGGCCCTTTAAAAGGCTTGCACCAGCATACTGGCGGCCATACCGGCCAACAAGCTAAAACACTCGCTCGACATGGTTTTGGACCGTGCAAAGAGCTGTATTGAAGCAGAAGGAGACTATTTTGAATAAAATAAATTGATTTTGCCGAAAAAAAACATTTTTTCTGTTTTTTTTTTTTAAGTCCTGTTCACTTTGGAACGCACCTTGTATGTACATCAGAGGGCTTGATTTACAGGGAGCCAAAGAAATAGAAAAATCGCGTATGTAGGAAACGTCCTACGGCTCATTCTGAACACTATAGGTCTAAAACCAGTTTTGCTGTGCATTTTGATCACTTGTCGGAATAGATTAGATCGGACAACTGTACTCTAGATCTATTTTAGTTATTATAATTGTAATATGTTTTTAAGTGAACTATTTTTAGGTTCCAAATAATCAATGTATTACTTTCAAGAAATCTCTTAAAAGAAGTAGTAAATTAAAAATATTTTAAAAACTAAATCATTAAATATTTCCATACTTACCATATTTGAAATTTAAAAATTTTGTTTTAAAGTAAACTATAATTTTATCTTACTCGAATATTTACTAGAATATCTTGAATTGGTAACGATTTTTTCAAGCAAGCTTTAGTCTGATGCCAACAGTTAAAAAAATGAATTCAGAGCTTCTTCTAGGCCCTATTCTCTTTTCATCTTTAGAATATTCATATGAAAATGGATCGCGCAATGTGAAATAAATCGTTCAATTTCCGAACTATATTATCTTAAGCGGGTATTCCTGAGATTCCGAAATATGCAAGTTCTCGCATTCATTTGTTAAAACTGCGGACAATGCTAAGAAATCTGAAACTTTTTCCGTTATTCGTCCAGCTCATGTCTTCATCTTCCTCTGCTTCTATCGGCGGATACTGCGTTGAATACTTTCAAAGCTAGAGTGATATCATTCATGGGGACAACATGGCTTAGCAGGCCTAACCGACGAGAATGATGACAAACTTTTTGAGTTTGGTTTTCGTTCATCAAGAGATTACTTTATTTTGTCTATAACGGGGTATATTAAGTTTGCCACGAAGTTTGTTACACCCAGAAGGAAGCGTCGGAGACACCACAAATAACCTATTAACATTATCAGCATGACAAGTTGTGAAAATTTAATCACTGTCCGTCAGCCTATCCGTCTATATATACGCAAACTAGACCCACAGTTTTCGTGATATCGCTCTGTAAGTTTGCACAAGCCCTTTCCTCTACAAGAAGCTAATCACTTCATGGAGTCGCCGATTTCGGACCATATGGTATACCAAGATGATTGTATCCTCTCTGAAGCCTTGTGTGACTTGGAAAAGAACTAATCCTGACGGAGCTTTTGGTGTTGCTTAACATCAGTAATATCATCAGTGGTAATATGGCTGTGTAATATAAGATTACCATAGTTTTGTAGAAATGCCAAATTCAGAAATATCGGCTCAGGGGCACCTCTTTTTCATACTGTCAAAAACCTGTTTTGGTCCCCACCTTTAACACCAAAATACAGTTCGTAAGCGTTTTTGTGACTTAAAAGTTAGTTCTCCGCTCACATAACGAAAGGCCTAGGTATTGTACCTAAAAATCTTAAACACAGTAATTTCAAAAACAAAAAATGTGAACTCTAAAACATTTTGCTATCCAAAAATAGAACACGTAACCGATTCGGACACCGTTAGTCTACTGATAAATTTTGTAGAATAAAATGATCGTAAAATACGCTGCCTACTTCAAATAAGCAGGCAGAACCGGTCTAAACCGCATAAATCGCTGATCATTTGAAAACATGAGATGATGCAATTTAATGAAATTTTATGTATTGTAAAATCTAAGGCCGCAGGTTACAGAATATCTGTGGGTGATAGAAAAATTATTTTTTCAGTATTGACTTCAGGGCATCAAACTGCATTAGAAACACCTAAGAATTTTCATATCACAAATTATGTGTCTACCAGTGTAGTTCACAGTGATATACTTAAATTGACAAAAAACTGTTAATTGTAAATTCGTTACAAATAACCGCAGTTTTTTACAATGTTGTTAACAGCAACTGCATCTTTACACTGAACTTTTCTTTCAGTTCTACTTCTTTTTCTACTTTTAATGTCGAATATAACTTCGGGTTGCTTGACTAAATTTTATTTTAGGGTTTTCTGTTGAATGATACTTCTGTAAACTGGCATGCCGGGCTTTGTGTCAAATTCGCATTAATTTTACTTTCGAAGAAATGCATTTGAATAGATTATTACTCAACTGAACTGAACCGAACATAAAGGAAACCAAAGTCAGGAAAGGGACGATAGAGGAACTGCTAACAGCCCAAAGCACCATTTGCAAATACAACACTGAAAAGAAAAATGGTTAGAAGTAACTTTCTACAAACACTCGTAGCCATAGGCAGCAAACATTTCTAACACAAACTATTCCATTGTTCTTCCACCCAACCCTTAGCTCTGCACGATGTCGTCATTGAATTCACTGTGATTTCGGCCGACTTCCTCATGCAGCGAGAAACCGCTTTCATCTCCTTGAATATTTGTAAACTTGAACAGAAATTATTTTCACATCGGTGACCTGCTGAGAACGAAGAGGCTCAGTTCCTGAAATTGCCTTTTCATAGATCACACTCTTTTTATACTTCATTTACTACTATGACAATAATAATATAATTATAAAGAGTAAGAAAGAGTTCGGGTGCAACCGAATAATTTATACTCGTACAAGTTGTAAGAATAACATACCGGACAATTTCTTCTGGTTTTATATTAAAGAAGTGAGGAAGAGCTATATATACATATTTATATATATACATATACATATACATACGTATAGAGAAAATATTACGAGCTGCAGGGCTAAATAGAGAAGGTACAGTCTTCTGTAAGAGTGTACAGCTCCTCGTGTACGCCGATGTTAATGACACCATTGGCCTCAACAACCGCACCCTTAAAGTGGTATTCTACTCTAGAAATCAAATTTTGGGCAGTTTTTTGAATTTTATTTAAAAAAAACCAAAAATATTTTTACCATCCATTTTTTATGGTGTTTTTATTGATATCTTAAGAATACAGAAAAAACAATTTTACAAAAAAATATTAAAACTTAAAATAATTAGAGGGGGGAGAGACAGGTGTAAAAAAATGGCGCATCCTGGTGACATTGATCCTGACTCTCCTGGTGGTCTGAAAAAAAAAATCAAAAGAAATTCTTAACCAGTAAGGATGCTGTTATAGTCCGGGAACACGAAAAAAAATTTTTTTTCAAAAATGGCGACTGCCTGAAAATAAAAATCATTTTAAACGCTTCTTTTTGAAATTCCTGAATTGTTTTAAAATATTAAAAACAAAAATGGTACGATGCTGGTAGGAACGATAAAGAATTATATAAAGAAGGTTCATACAAAATTTTAAGTAAATCGGTTGTATAGAACTTGAGATAATGCCGGTACCGTGTGGAAAAAAGTAGTTTCGAGAAAAACGCGTTTAAAGTTTAGGAGACAATTCTGCCACCTCACAAAATCGGATGCATCTCCGAAAATAAGTCGAATTTTGAAAAATCCTTCCAAGGTCATATTTTTGAAAGTCTAAACATTAAATATATTAAAAAAAATAGAATTTTTTCAATATTCTAGAGTAGAATACCCCCTTAATTATGATTTTTCCGATCTGGATAATGAAGGGAAGCGTCAGTCATGAAATCATTTTTGAGAAATGATGAAAGAGTTACGACTCAATGAACCGCATAAAATTCCAAGATGAATAAAATGGAAACTCGAAACTTTGTATTAGAGGATTTCAAAAACATGGAGTCATCAGCCATTAGAAGCTTTTAATGCACGATTTCGCATTATTTTAAGTTTTCGACAGATTTAAGCACGTTATCTGTATCTTAGTGCATTTCCATAGCTTTTAAAATAAATAATCAAAGTGAATAGGAACAATATAATTAAATTCCAACTGCTTGTGAAAACTTTTATGACCAATAACAATTTTATAGGCTACAAGTTTATAAATTAAAGCTCCATGAAATATGTATTTGTTTGCTGCATTAAGATCAAACAAAGATATAAGTTCGTTATCACTTTTATATTTGTATATACGAGTATGTGGACTCTTATAGTCGTAGACACATATGTATGTATGTATATTTAATGCTAAATGAATGTTAGAAAAGCTTTTGTGATTAGCCAGTTGAAAACGAATGGAGAAAACTAGTTTGGCTTTACAATGCGACAATTAACAATTCAATTAGCATACACTGACGTCGAGCTAATTTAGGTGTTATATCATTATGAAATAACATCATTTAAGATGGATTTCGAGGAAAAAATAATTACACCATTGTTCATTTAATGAATAAGTTTTTGTACCGAAAGAACCCACTTTTTATTATACATCCGTACATGTACATACACACACAAAATTAAAGTTTTCAAATCAAAAATGAATGAATCAGTTTTGAAATTATGAGCCACCGAGTATAAATCTAGAAATCTCAAAATCAAGGTCGAAAAGGTACATATATACTTACCTATCATGCTACTTAATAAATACTTGAAAATTTGGCCAATATCTATTGAATACTAAGATCCATAATCTACTGAAATGTTGTATAATTACTAGTACTTAAGTGTTCAAGTGGTAAAAGGGGTACTCAAGTTTAAAAGTGATTTTTGAAAGTTATTATGGGGACGAAATACAACAACTAACTACAAACCTGTACAGGTTTAGCTTTAAATTGATATGAATTACATGTTCTATTACTTTATATGGGGTAGATGGTGATGACTCTTACAATAATTCTCATTTACCTCTTTTCTATTTAGAAGCCTTTGGACCTCGGGAGTTCCTCCAGCGTGCAATGCTTCATGCAATCCTAAAGGAGTTGATCGCCCTAGGGCCGCTTAAAGTAACTGCATTTCGGCTGTCTCAGAGCGGTTTTCCGGTGTTCCAGTTGTGATAAGTGCTACCTCGATTCCGCCCAAATATGTTAAATTGTCAAGTATTGCCCTAATGATTCAGCAGTTCGGGAAGCCCAGAACTGGGGTCGAAGGATCGTTACAAAAAAAACCTTAATCTGAATGCAGAAATATGGCGTATTTTTATTCAAAAACCGTTCTTTATAACTAGGTCATGTAGTAGAAATGTTCGGTTACCTATTAAGCATAATTTCTTCATGACTTCGTGACTTGTAACATTTTCAATTAAAGCACCAACTGAATAATTCCTTTCTGTACTCCTCCAACTTGTTGCTAAAGAGTACGATCCTCAATCTTGTTCACCTAACAGATGTTTGTATCACTTAAAACTAATCGAGATAGATATAGGGTTATTTTTCTTCTTTGCTTCTTTTATTGCTTACGCGATTATAGCCGAGTTAAGAACAGCTTGCCAGTCGCTTCTTCTTTTCGCAAAGTGGTGCCAATTGGAAATTCCAAGCGAAGCCAGGTCCTTCTGCACCTGGTCTTTCCTACGGAGTGGAGGTTTTCCTCTTTCTCTGCTTCTCCCGACAGGTATTGCGTCGAATATTTTCAGAGCTAGAGTGTTTTCGTCTATACGTACGACATGACCTTTCCAGCGCAGCCGCTGTTGCTTAATTCGCTGAACTATGTTAATGTCATCGTATAATTCATACAGCTCATGGTTCCATCGAATGCGATATTCGCCGTGGCCAACGCGCAAAGGACCATAAATCTTTCGCAGAACCTTTCTCTCGAAAATTCCTAACGCCGACTCATCAGTTGTTGTCATCGTCCAAGCCGTATAGCCATCGGAATTATGAATGCCTTATAGAGTTTGGTTTTTGTTCGTCGAGAGAGGACTTTACTTCTCAATTGCCCCTCTTAGTCCGAAGTAGCACCTGTTGGCAAGAGATATCCTGCGTTGGACTTCGAGGCTGACGTTGTTGTTGGTGTTGATGCTGGTTCCAAGATAGACGAAATTATCTACAACTTCGAAGTTATGACTGTCACAAGTGTCGTGGGTGTCTAGTTGCGAGTGCCACGACTGTATGTTTGATGACAGAAGATATTTCGTCTTGCCCTCGTTTACCACCAGACCTATATGCTTCGCTGCCTAATCCATTCTGGAGAAAGCAGAACTTAACTTACGTTAAGGCCAATGATGTCAATATCATCAGCATACGCCAGCAGCTGTACACTCTAATAGAAGTTCGTACCTTCTCGGTTTAGTTCTGCAGCTCGTATTATTTTCTCCAGAGGAAGGTTGAAGAAGTCACACGAAAGAGAGTCGCTTTGTCTGAAACCTCGTTTGGTATCGGACGGCTCGGAGAGGTCCTTTTAGATCCTGATGGAGCTTTTGGTGTTGCCCAACATCAGTTTACACAGCCGTATTAGTTTTGCGGAGATACCAAGTTCAGACATCGCGGCATAAAGGCAGCTCCTTTTCGTGCTGTCAAAGGCAGCTTTGAAATCGACGAAGAGGTGGTGTGTGTCGATTATCTTTTCACGGGTCTTTTTCAAGACTTGGCGCATGGTGAATATCTGGTCAGTTGTTGATCTGCCAGGTATAAAGCCGCACTGATAAGGTCCAATCAGTTTGTTGACGGTGGGCTTTAATCTTTCACACAATACGCTCGATAGAACCTTAGTCGCGTTGTTGAGGACGCGCGGTAGTTGGTGCACTATCGTTCCATCGTCATCGATTGGGGAATCGGGTTTGCCTTCCTCTGCCGTTATGCATTCACTGCCATTCAAAGCTTGAAGAAGTGTTCCATTCATAATTTTAGTAGCATCGGTTACTAGCCAGAATTGACCCTTACATACCCAACGTATGTCCTGCATGCAACGAGTCTCCGCATGATACTGGCCACCTCTTTGCATGCCCTACAAACCCTACTCATCTAACACCCTCCTCCCTTTGGTCCGACCCCGTCGAAACAGCACGTTTTTTGGGCCTCTCCTTAGATGACCTCGACGACAACGCAAACGACCCTTACCATCCTAACGGGGATTAGATAAACCGTTAAAACAACAACAGCAACTAGATCACCACCTTGGGTTTTACAGGAGTATGTTCCGGTTTTGAAACCTTCTGTCACTCGCCGCAATTTTTCGTTATGCAGACTACTTCAGTTAGTAACTACAATACTTCTGGAAAAGAAAACTTAAGAGTTTAGAATGTTTGTCGCAATAACATTACATATATGTATTAATCCAAAGCTTTTGAAAATAAAGTTATTGCGCTGTAAATTGTGGTTCGTATTTTTGGATGCCTATTTGACGCGAAAAGGTTGTGATATATTGTTTGTAAAGTGTATGCTAAGAGAATTTGTGAAAAGAAAAAACATAAAACAATAGGGGGATTCTCTTGCTCTTGCAAAATTGCAGATTGCAAAAATCCTATACCGAAATATACAAGGGCACGAGTGCAGAATCTAGTGTTATGTAAACGGCTGATTCGGTCAATTTATTGTAAATGACTATTGTGCATGGCTATTGTGAATTGGCGCACCTTCTACATCCATTCTTCACAAAAAAAACTGTAACAAATCTTTATAATTTAAATAGAAATTATAGAATCTATTTAAAATTTACCTTCCTCAACAATTTAACGTCAAAATATGTATTTAAGTAAAAAGACAGCTAGCACAGGGTTGCAATTATTTTTTTACGTGTCATTGCACGAAAATAAACATGGGTTTTGGTCTGACATATTTTACAGCCCTCGTGCACCGTGAAAGGGTTTTGCAAGAGCAAGAGAATACCCCTAATATCTACGCATGTAGATCTTCGGCACACATACATACATACAAATGTATATATCTATATACTACAGGTATAACAGTACTCAACTAGCATATTTGAAATGAGTTGTTTGAAATGTTAACTACCACTTAAGGAATTGAAATTCTCCATAAAACCTTCTTCACACGCATAGAGTTCAAAGCAAATGAACATTAAATGAAGCAATTTTGTCGAAAAAGACACAATCAAATATCAACAAACTAACAAAGGCAGACACATATACACATCTGAACATAAGTATATAATACGTTAAACACAAATAACAATAAAAACAAGACTAGCATTCGACGAACATCAAACGAGACCCCAACAGTGCATCCATGGAGCAGCAATAAGAGAACTCCTACTGCGTACCTAACGAACCACGCGAATGCAATTGTAAGACTGTGTAGGTTTGCCAACGCGAGCAGCATAACAACAACATTATCAAAACAAAGCTAAAAAGCGACATTAAACGAAAAGCCAAAGGCAACGACAATAGCAATAAAAGATATCACCCTACACAATTGGCCTCCACTTGAAGTGACAGAAGAGACAGAAGCGACGGAAGACCAAGCGGCCTTGTTGAAGATTTTTGGGACGATCGTTTGCATGGAGATACGCTTGTCGGCGTTTTTAGTAGACAAGTTGATACATAATCACATACATGTACACATGTTTATACATACACACTATTATATGGCGACAACCCATCATAATTTTTTATGGCTGAGGGAAGGTGAAGTGGGCATGCCATCGAAAAAAATTGTAGATCATTAAATATAGTTGGAGGTATGTCTGTGGGGCGGCATGGTAAATAACCCCACCAGTGGCGATACAAGTGGCGGTAGAGTACCAAAGCGACTTCACTGTATTAATCGGATGAATTGCGTACACGGTAGCTGATCGACGTCTCATTAAATCAACCCTCGACATGTGCGTCAACAAAGTGGTACATACATACATAAGCGATAAATGTTGAAAGGAAGTGTGACGAACTTGTAATTGTATGCGTACATAAACATCTATCGCCCGTTTGTGGAATATTGCAATTTGAATATAATTTATGAGCAAATTAGTGTAAGTAAAAAGAGATTGCTGATAGGTTAACTTCAGGAAGTTTAAAATCCAACAAACAGAATTTACTATATTCTTCATAATAGTGCTGTTAGAATCTTATGTGTGTATGTTATATATGTATCTAGTATCTAGTACTGGTATGGAGCAGTGTCGGATTAGCCACGTAGCAAGAGTAGCAAATGCTACGGGCCGCGCGAATAAGGGGGCCCCGCGCTCCAACTGACCGTAATTAAAAAAATATCAATTTAGATAAATCGTAAAATATCTTGCTTGCTTTAAACGCGAAGCGCTTATGCTATGCTTCACTTCCACCTTCCACCTGAAAATCTAAAACTCGATTTCGTCACGATAAATCGTAAAAATAAGTAGGCATTTTATGAACTTCTTAACTTTAATTTTCTAATGTTTAATTATAAATGTTATAATCGATATATTTAGACTAGTATCTATACTAGGCACATTTCTACCCTTCAAGCGCCCATCTTTTTAGTTTTTTATTAACATCCATTAATTCTTATATCAAAATAAAGTTAAACTTCTGCCGAATACCGCTATTGTGAATTTTTATTAATTAAATAAATATTTTTATAAAATAAAAAGAAAATCGTTATCGAATATATCTAGATTTTGGATACTTCATGGCCGTCAAAAGAAAATAAGTATAATTATTAATTTTTTACAATATTTTTATTGCAAATTATTGTTTAACGATATTTTTATGACCTTATATATTAAAAAAAACATTATTTTATATCATAAAACACAGTAATTTAAATGTCCTATCTAGTTATTTCTTTTTCCAAGTGGACGCTGACCTCTTAACAGGGCAAAATTTTTTAGTTCAGTCCAGCCTTAAGAGCAAGGTGTTCAGATTACCAAGTCATGTTTTGCCATATAGACCAGTGGAAAGATTTGTTAAATTCTTGGACAAGGAAGGTCATATTGCTGAACAAAGTTTACTAGATTTCTAGAGTGAGAGTGGCATTAATATCAAAGATTGTTGTCGGCAAAGCCATTATAATGCCAGCAACGTATGTGGGAAATACAGGCCTGAAAATAAATAAGTATGCAGAATACATTCCCTGCTTCGCACATTCATTAAATTTGGTTGCTAAGTGCGCTGCAGACTGCTGTACAGAAGCATTACTTTTCTTCGATCTCATTGAAAACCTCTATACATTTTTCCGCTTCTACCTATCGATGGGGTCGTCTTACAAACGCACTTAAAGATTCTACTTCAAAAATTCCGATTTTGAAACGATTATCGGACACTAGGTGGTCAGCCCGAGCTGATGCTACGAAATCACTTTTATGTGGTTTTATCACTATTAAACAAGTATTGGAAGACTTTTTCTATAACGTGGATCAGAAAGCGGATAATGAAGCTTACGGACTACTTTCAACGATGGATAAGTTAGAAACGGGAATAATGACAATTGCGTAAAACGAAA
Organism: Bactrocera zonata; assembly: GCA_037783105.1. Classification (NCBI taxonomy): domain Eukaryota; kingdom Metazoa; phylum Arthropoda; class Insecta; order Diptera; family Tephritidae; genus Bactrocera; species Bactrocera zonata. The sequence continues at coordinate 53,392 of JBAWJQ010004716.1, forward strand.
TCCTAGAACGTTTGCAAGCGACTAGTGCTTCGCTGCAGTTGTCTGATCAAGACCTTAATAAAGGGATGCGCCCTTTATGAACTATTATATGGCTACGTCCAAGAAATGCGATCCACTTTTTCAGCTATTGAGGCAAGAGTCAAAGATCTGACCTTCTGTGAAGAATACCAGCAACAGACATCACGACGAATCAAACGAAATACAAAATACGACCATTTCAGCGGCTCTGCTACACTCGACGACTTTGTTGGAAATCAAACACCTGGACAACGTTTCGAATTTGAGGTGTTTATTGTCATTTTTGATAATGTACTGTCTGCTTTAACTAAACATATGAAAGCATATCATAAAATTACTAGTGTTTCTGAGGTATTTCGTTAGCTGAAATCTCTTACAACAGAAGAGATTTTGGAAAAATCCTCTAGTATGGTCAGTGCTTACGAAGGTGATTTGGAGAACAACCTAGGCGGCGAAGTAGTGCAGTTCGCAGAGCTGCTGAAACCAGATGTGACTACTGTTATTGGCAGCAAGAAACAAGAGCCTCTTCAACAGCAATATTACAAACTTTTATTAAATAATTCTTTAGAATCGTGTGTCCCAAACCTAGAAAATGTTTTGCGAATTTACTTATCTCTCATGATCACTAACTGCAGTGGCGAACGTTCTTTCCAACATTAAAACGTCTTAAAAATGAATTAAAGAACACGATGGGCAAAGAACGTCTTAATCATCTCACTTTGTTGAACATAAAACACGACTTGCTTAAAGAAGTCGATGTTGAAAGTATTATCTCTAAATTTGCCTATAATAAATCCACAAAAGCTTATTTGTAACAATTTTGTTTTTTTAGTAACCTAAACTTTAGAACCTATGGCAAACCAAGGGCCCCTTGACAGAATTTGCTACAGGCCCCGCGCTAGTTTAATCCGGCACTGGTATGGAGAAACACACAAACATGCTTGACCAATTCAAACCATATTTGGTGCTTAAGGGGTTAGGGATAGTTAGAATTAAAAAAAAAAAAAAATAATTTTTTTTGCATTTTCGTTAGGTGTAATATCATAAAAATATTCCCTAAAAATTTCACGTTGATCCGATGATAATTAGTTTTTGAGTTATTCGAGAAATAAGAAAGAGAGCTCGAACATTTCAAAGCGCTAGTTTCACCTTTAAACACGTTTTTCTCAAAACTTTTTTTTTTTTTGAATCGGTGACAACTGTAACTCGAAAACCTTTCAGTAGATTTTAATGAAATTTATAAAGCTTTTAGAATACATAATAAACTCGGGCCTGATCGAAGGATATTTATTTTTTCGAAAATTTCTATTTTTTAAGACCAATTAACTGTTGATTTTTTCGCAAAAACTTAGAAAAAAATTCCCCGAGGCCGCCATTTTGTTCATTTTGAAAACAAAATAAAATCCTTCGATCAGGCCCGGGTTTATCTATTTATAAAACTAATTTTTATGTCCTACTGTTTTTAGATGAATCTCCAAGGATTGTCACCGCAAGTACCTTTTCTTGGATCAGGGTCAACACTAACAACTATAACTTTGGAAATTAATTTTTTTTTTTTTGAAATTTTCGTGAATTCGAGGCAACACATCCTATAATAATGCCATATTACTCTTCTTCTCTTCTTTACTGGCGTAGACACCGCTTACGCGATTATAGCCGAGTCAACAACAGCGCGCCAGTCGTTTCTTCTCTTCGCTACGTGGCGCCAATTGGATATTCCAAGCGAAGCCAGGTCCTTCTCCACTTGGTCCTTCCAACGGAGTGGAGGTCTTCCTCTTCCTCTGCTTCCAGCGGCGGGTACTGCGTCGAATACTTTCAGAGCTGGAGCGTTTTCATCCATCCGGACAACATGACCTAGCCAGCGTAGCCGCTGTCTTTTAATTCGCTGAACTATGTCAATGTCGTCGTATATCTCGTACAGCTCATCGTTCCATCGAATGCGATATTCGCCGTGGCCAACGCGCAAAGGATCATAAATCTTTCGCAGAACCTTTCTCTCGAAAACTCGCAAAGTCGACTCATCCGTTGTTGACATCGTCCAAGCCTCTGCACCATATAGCAGGACGGGAATTATGAGTGACTTATAGAGTTTGGTTTTTGTTTGTCGAGAGAGGACTTTACTTCTCAATTGCCTACTTAGTCCAAAGTAGCACCTGTTGGCAAGGGTTATCCTGCGTTGGATTTCTAGGCTGACATTGTTGGTGGTGTTTACGCTGGTTCCAAGATAGACGAAATTATCTACAACTTCAAAGTTATGACTGTCAACAGTGACGTGAGTGCCAAGTCGCGAGTGCGACGACTGTTTGTTTGATGACAGGAGATATTTCGTCTTGCCCTCGTTCACTGCCAGACCCATTTCTTTTGCTTCCTTGTCCAGTCTGGAGAAAGCAGAACTAACGGCGCGGGTGTTGAGGCCGATGATATCAATATTATCGGCATACGCCAGCAGTTGTACACTCTTATAGAAGATGGTACCTTCTCTGTTGAGTTCTGCAGCTCGAACTATTTTCTCCAGAAGCAGGTTGAAAAAGTCGCACGATAGGGAATCGCCTTGTCTGAAACCTCGTTTGGTATCGAACGGCTCGGAGAGGTCCTTCCCGATTCTGACGGAGCTTTTCGTGTTGCTCAACGTCAGCTTACACAGCCGTATTAGTTTTGCGGGGATACCAAATTCAGACATCGCGGCATAAAGGCAGCTCCTTTTCGTGCTGTCGAAAGCAGCTTTGAAATCGACGAAGAGGTGGTGTGTGTCGATTCTCCTTTCACGGGTCTTTTCCAAGATTTGGCGCATGGTGAATATCTGGTCGGTTGTTGATTTACCAGGTCTAAAGCCACACTGATAAGGTCCAATCAGTTTGTTGACGGTGGGCTTTAATCTTTCACACAATACGCTCGACAGAACCTTATATGCGATGTTGAGGAGGTTAATCCCACGGTAGTTAGCGCAGATTGTGGGGTCTCCTTTTTTATGGATTGGGCATAGCACACTTAAATTCCAGTCGTTGGGCATACTTTCGTCCGACCATATTTTGCAAAGAAGCTGATGCATGCACCTTATCAGCTCTTCGCCGCCGTGTTTGAATAGCTCGGCCGGCAATCCATCGGCCCCTGCCGCTTTGTTGTTTTTCAGACGGGCAATTGCTATTCGAACTTCTTCATGGTCGGGCAATGGAACGTCTGCTCCATCGTCATCGATTGGGGTATCGGGTTCGCTTTCTCCTGGTGTTGTGCGTGCACTGCCATTCAGCAGGCTGGAGAAGTGTTCCCTCCATAATTTAAGTATGCTCTGGGCATCGGTGGCTAGATCACCTTGGGGGGCTCCGGTCTTGAAACCTTCTGCAAGCCGCCGCATCTTTTCGTAGAATTTTCGAGCATTACCCCTGTCGGCCAGCTTATCAAGCTCTTCGTACTCACGCATTTCGGCCTCTTTCTTTTTCTGTCTACAAATGCGTCTCGCTTCCCTCTTCAACTCTCGGTATCTATCCCATCCCGCACGTGTTGTGGTCGATCGTAACGTTGCGAGGTAGGCAGCCTGTTTTCTCTCCGCTGCGACACGGCACTCCTCGTCGTACCAGCTATTCTTTTGCGCTTTCCGAAAACCAATGGTTTCGGTTGCAGCTGTACGTAAGGAGTTTGAAATGCCGTCCCACAGTTCCCTTATACCGAGTTGTTGACGAGTGCTCTCAGAGAGCAGGAGTGCAAGCCGAGTAGAAAAACGTTCGGCTGTCTGTTGTGATTGCAGCTTCTCGACGTCGAACCTTCCTTGTGTTTGTTGGCGTGCGTTTTTTGCTGCACAGAGGCAGGTGCGAATCTTGGCTGCAACAATATAGTGGTCCGAGTCGATGTTAAGACCTCGGAGCGCACGCACATCTAAAACACTGGAGACGTGTCTTCCGTCTATCACAACATGATCGATCTGGTTAGTGGTTTTTCGATCCGGAGACAGCCAGGTAGCTTGATGTATCTTCTTATGCTGGAATCTAGTACTACAGATAACCATATATCGGGCACGGCGAAGTCGATCAGCCTCAACCCATTTGGGGATGTTTCCTCGTGGAGGCTGAATTTACCGACCGTAGTGCTAAAGATACCTTCTTTGCCCACCCTGGCATTGAAGTCGCCAAGCACGATTTTGACATCGTGGCGGGGGCATCCCTCATAAGTGCGCTCCAAGCACTCATAAAAGGCATCTTTGGTCACATCGTCCTTCTCTTCCGTCGGGGCGTGGGCGCAAATCAGCGATATGTTGAAGAACCTCGCTTTGATGCGGATTGTGGCTAGACGTTCATTCTCCGGAGTGAATGAAAGTACTCGGCGACGGAGTCTCTCTCCCACCACGAATCCAACACCAAACTTGCGCTCCTTTATATGGCCACTGCAGTAAATGTCACAAGGACCTACTCGTCTCTGTCCTTGTCCCGTCCATCGCATTTCTTGGACGGCGGTGATGTCAGCCTTTATCTTTACGAGGACATCTACCAGCTGGGCAGCGGCACCTTCCCAATTAAGGGACCGGACATTCCAGGTGCACGCCCTCAAATCATAGTCCTTATTTCGTTTGCCATGGTCGTCATCAAAAGGGGGGTCTCTCATCCGAGGCTGTCTAAACTTTTGCATTGGGGGTGTTTTTTTACGTGGCGGGTCCCAAACCCAGCGCACAACCCTATGCAGGGGGTGTTTCGCCTTCTCACTTTAGCTCGCCTTCAAACGGAGGTTCTTAGGCTACCCAGAGGATACTTGGTCAAAGACCGGAAGTCGTGAGCTGCTTGAGTCATATGTAAAAGAATCGTTTCTGGCCACTCCCAAGTGAATGGCGATCAGAGAACTTTCCTCACTTGCGTGAACTTCTACACATGACTCCATCCTCCGACTACTATTACTACTTTTGTAAAATGACATGATTTATTAGCAAAAAAAAATACTGAAAACTCTAATTTTTTCGTGCCTCTGACTACCCCTAACCCCCTAATACTTTTCTGAAGTTGTTTGGTTACACTGTGATAACAGGTTAAATTGCACCACAACGACACCCGCATATGTATGTATAAGGATTTTAAATTTGCAGTAAAGCCATCAGAATAAAACATATTAACATATACAACAATGAGGTCTAAAAATAGTCGACATCGGATATATAATATATATAAATATAAATAGCGAAAATGTGTACCTCAGTGTCTATATCTGACTTTATATCGAAAGTTGAGGTCAATCTGTGAGATTTATAACGAAATTATGAGAGCAACTTTTCCAGTGTGTCCTTTTGTCAAAAGTCGTAAAATGGTTAATAATTCTCCTAGCTCCCACATACTTACCTTATATAGGGATTTTCAAACTTCCCGTAGACTTATACCATTTTATTGATTAGTTTGTGAGGTAACTAATGAAACTTTTAAAAATTTCTTTCAGGTAATGATGCGTCATAATGCCAAAAATGGATAAAATCGGGGATATGTACTACCTCTAGCTTCCATATGTCTATTATACGAAATTAAAACTTTGGATATATGTACATACATATACGGTACAAATCGGTCAATATGAAAGATATCTTAGGATAATTATGAGAACGTATAAGGTTTGGTACACCATAATTTCATGCCGAAATGTGTAAAATCGCTCCAAGAATTACAAAATTTCCCTTGTATAACATGGAATGATTTTTGTTATTCTTTACAAGTCGTAGGCGTTCCTGTTTAGTAATCACAATAACGGTCAATTGATCGGTAATCAAAAATCACGACTGAACTGAAAAATGTGAGGGTAGGAATACATCATTAATGCCAATAGTTAATAAAATCACTGCAGACCTTTTCCTAACCGCAATATACTCGACATAATGAATTCCGAGGTTCCAGCCGATCACGCATATACCAGTATGTCATTTCAGTAAATTAAGTAGACTTTAATATATATTAAATATGTCGAAAACAGAAAAACCGTTAACTTCGGTTGGACCGAAGCAAGAATACGTTTCACAAGTACAAAAGTTTCCATGCAAGACCTCGATTTATGTAGATCGGTCGGTTTGTATGGCAGTATATGCTGTAGTACTTCATATCGGCGACTCCTACAAAAGATACGCTGATTATTTGAATTTTTTTAAAGGGTTACATTTGAGTGTACCTAACTTCGTGGCAAATTTAAATATCCCTTGCTCTGGGTATAAAAACGGTGCAAGGCAATAAATTCGTCGCAATGTGTGTAAATTGAGATGAAGCGAAACGTGATACTGACATACATACCACATTGACCGTCCGCAAAGTAAGAGCTAAATACGCAAACAAAGACGACTCATGTAAAATATTCACCCTCTCCCCAACGTTCATAAATAAAACTGAAAACAGTATGAGGAAGTGACAGTAGAGGAAATGCATGTCATACAAAATGAATATCTTCGTGGAGGTAGTACCGTTAGCATAGCCCGTTAGATAGAAATGATTATCAGGAGTACTTGCTCAACTTGAAGTAATCTAATAATTGTGCGCATTAAAGCATATACTCCACCCAGCAACGCGAAAATGGTGTCATGCTTACGATGGCGAGATGAAAATAGGAATTTGAATATTTTCGAAAGAAAGTGTGAACACGCGCCGACGTGAGCATGCTTCGCCCTAATTTCGGTTAGCTCTTGGGTCGCGTTGATACTGTACTGAACTGAAATATCTAGCTTAAACCAATTCTCACCATTGTTATTGCTATTTTGATTGCCTTTGCCCACATATCCCTGACGTAATTCAGCTACTAATGATTTTCGACACACTTTGAAAAGAAAAACAAAGCCGAACTGGAGGTAAGATATAAATGTATGCATGTATAATCGAATAACGCTATAAGGTATGTATGTATGTTTGAGGAAAAGGGATGTTCTAGCTTGCTTTATTCAACCCCCTCAAGCCAATTGTTCAAGTTTCCATAGAATTTTCGACAAGGTTTTCTTGGCACCACGGCAAATATGTAAAGAAAAGTAGAGTTCGAGCTCAACATTATAGTCTTTATATGTATGTACATATGTATGTATATAAGTATGTAAGTCCTGCAGTAATGTCTAAGAAATTGCATTGTTCGATATTCATTGTAAGTTTATATGTATGTATGTAAGTACATACGACAGTCTTTCGAACGTTCAAATGGAACTCATGTTGCACTTTACCGATGAGATTATAAAACTCTATTCAACAACAATTAGTTAATAAAATTGAATATCCAAGCAAGAGAATAAATATTTCAACTTTATTTTATTTTAAGTTAACAGCTAAAATTTCCACTTTTCTTGCTAAGCTAATGTGTGAAGTGAATGTGAATATCAGGGTGTTCAAATTCTATGGCTTGTCCTTGCAAATACTTTATATATGTCAGAAATGTCGTCCAGCACATGCTAAAGAAAGACGTGAAGACAACCTGGTTGCGAGGCGGTATGAAGGCAAAATTCACTGTTTGCACACAGGGCCAATAAATCACGCCCACTCGATAGGCCTCGAAGAATTTGTCACTCACCTGCAACGGGAGAATAAGTAATATATTAGAAACTGAATTACAATAAGGTAACTGGAACGTTATTCATCTTTTAAACAATAGACAATTTTAATCCTAGCGTGGTTTTGAAAGAAATGTCCCTAAAGATGTCATTGTTTCTTACTGTTTTTATTTACTTGAAACATGAAGATTATTATATTAAATATAGTAGTCTTTATACAGTTTAATATCATGATGGAAAGATTTCAAATCGACCTTAAAATGTGCAGCAACACCAGGCCAATCAATCTATCGTGAAGTATGTTCGTCTTCTTCCACATTTACATGCGGCGAAGTGCCGAAAAAGAGCGTTCAGAGCTCGCGCAGAAAGTGTGCAGAAGCAAACTATTCATTTTTGGGTACATGGCTACATCGCAGTTCTTCAACGTTTCCAATGCAGTAGTCGGTAACTTGTTGTCTTTTAACTTTCGCTTCTTCCCCCTAATGGTAACGTTGCACGACGTTGTTATTCTCCAAAAGTCCAAAGCGCATACTTTATCTGGAAGCAGCAAACTCAGCTGAAATCCATCCATTACTTCTCTTCTTGGTGAAGAATCACGCTGAGTGAATGAGTTACAGATAGAATATCACATAGGTAAAAAATTCCAATTATAAATTGAAATTAGCACACGTCTGCGATGAGTATCGTTGCTTTTTTCGTTGTTTCCTTATTTTTCCAGTTACAAATTTTTCTATGTCGGAAAACTTGGAGGATAAACCGCGGATAATGTACCGGGTGAATTGGTAAAATGTTGTAATGTTTGGCTTTTGAAGAGCAGGGACACTAGGAGACTAAGGGATTGCCGATAAACGTTTACAAGTTCAGGTATCGTTTACTTAACCCAGCGAGATATGGTAGATATTGGTAAGCGAGCAAGGTAAACGATGCAGCATGATTGCATCGCTTACTCCGACCGATGAAAATTAACACGGCGATGTCCTACGAAAAGTAACAGATCATCCCTTCCGCTTAACATGGGAACGAAGAATTTTTCGATGCCAAAGTTAACGAAGAATTCTTCGAAGCCACAGTTAACGAAGAATTCTTCGATGCCTCAATTAACAAATAATTTTTCGATGCCAAAGTTAACGGAAAATTCTTTTATACCAAGGACAACAGTAGAATAGAAAAAATTGCTTATTAATTTTGCTTTATTTATGAAAAAACATGTATGAAATTCGTTATGAAAATAAGTATTTATGTATAAAAAGGAATGGTTTTCTTTAAAATTTGTGGCTGAGTCTCTTTTCGTTTTTTTCCAAGCAACGAGACTTAAAAAAGGGCCTTTGGCGGGTCTGATGCTTTTTTTGAGTTTGGTGAACACATCCGATTCGGTGAAGTCTTCTACTTTTACACATTCTACCAAAAAAGATGAAACCGTATGTAATTATAAATTTCCATCAATGATAAAAACATGAAAAACTTACCAAATGGTAACGCATTAAAGTGCTTCACTTTCTTCATTTTTAATTAGTCTTCTTATATGCCTTTTCGAGAATATTGATATAATTTCTTTATTCAAAGTTTAAAAATAAACAAAATTTTTAATTAAAATAGCAGCTCACCTAAACACAACCAACTTTCTGCAAATTTTCTTCAAATGCTTGACGATTGGACAAAATAATGCAAACATTTACTTATACATTTTATTCCATCAATTTGTATTTGTTGTTTATATATTGTATTGTAACGTTGCCCTTCGCGGGCATCTACATATATTGGAAGGTTTAACTTGCAAAAAATGTATATTACTTTTAATCTTTCAGCTTATTATATCTTGAACAGGGTACATTAACTTTGCGACAAAGTTTTGTAATACCCAAAAGGAAACGTCAGGATCCTATAAAATAACGTAAAGTCGATTTAATTTTTTCATCTGGCTGTATAAACACGAATTAGTTCCTCCTATTTTGAGATCTCAATCGGAAATTTCGCAGATATCCTTTTTTCTTCAAGAAATTTGGACCACTATAACTCATAACTGTCATACAAACTGAAGTAACGGAGAAATTTTTAATTTGACAAAAATTTCAAGAAACTTGGCGATTTATTTATGGTGTAATTTCCGAAGATTTCTAACCTTCACAATTCGATGCAACCGAAGTTTACGCCTTTTTCGTTTTATTTTCGGTCTGTCTTTTGTAATCACTAAGGTAAAATAGAGATTATTTCACTATTTTTAGGATATACGGGACGCATACTGAACACCTCCTTATATAGTATACATAAGTATATAGGCACGATTTGTCTTCGAAGTTTAAACTCCACGCCTCTGATCACTCCAATACGTCATTCACCATCATTCTCTTCCAATTACCTAAACATAAATGAAGCCTCAACCAATCTTGACTCTCTTTGGCATCAACGTGTATAACTGTAAATGGATGATGCGTACAAGTATACTTGGTGTGATCGACGACGGCCGAACGACACCCTGTATAAGTGGATTACCTAGTTTACGAATTAGAAGCAAAGGAGCCAATAAGTGTTTTAATCTTTACCGGCAAAGGGGATGTGACGAAGTGCCAAATGCTTGTCACTGCTTTACAAGGCAAATACCTAAACGAACCAACTTTCGGATGGACGCACGCCGCTTGACGTTACTTGAAAAAGAAACAAAAAAACAAATCCATATATCAACGAAAGAAAGCAACACTTAAGTCACATTAGTGACTATGTACGTAAGTATGTATGGTACATATGTACATATGGTATATTAACACTTAAGAACTATAGGTGCACTTGCAGATATGTACATTTGCGGATGTGTGTCTACCTGAACACCCGTTTTGCCTTATACCCACTGTAGCAACAAACGAAATTTGGTATGCCTTGAGTGTGGTTGTGTGTGCCTATGAATCATCTGGGTGAGTTTTCAATTCTTACCTCCTGCTTGGCTTGTTCGTACGTGCGGCCATCCAGAAGGCTCATAACAAAGAGAAACGTGCTTATCGCAAACGGATCATAGGCCGCCTGCTCAGTAATGGCTTTGCAAAGTGATGACTTAATGTCTGTGCGGGGCCACATGACGCCGGCCAGCCGTATCCACACATAAATTGTAGGTCCCATGAAAAGGCCACCGAATAAACTAAACCTGTTGGGAAACAAAATTGAGTATATGAAAGATTACAAAGATTTGATAACTAGTTGCATGTCTGTGGCGACAGCATATGGTATAAGTACTCGTACGCACTTACTTGAGACATTTCATCCAGTCGTAATTTCGGAATGACCGTTTTTCGATTATGGTTTGTTCGATGAGACAACCGCAAGGCCATAGCGTTCCATAAGAGAGCATGCCGCGTACAATCTTGTACCGGTTTGTGAATTCTAAGAACTTCCGAAACATTTTCGTGGATTCTGTTGGAGAGTGAAAGGGCAACATTTTTATTTTGTCTGCTGTACAAATTCGTAGAGAAAATGAAAATCAAATAAACTTCGTAGAGAAAATGAAAATCAAATAAACTTAACAGCTTATCAAAAAAGAAAAAAAAAATAGTTTCCACGGTAATCCTTAACGTTGGGAATTCAATGAATCAATGTTTATTTGTATCTATAATGTTGCTTAATACAGTTTTATGTAAATACTTATAGCCATTTTGCGACACTTTTCTTAAACTTACGAAATGCACTTGTACTTGCATATTTTTAGTTTACATCTTAATAAGTACATATGTATGGTATATAAAATTTACTGGTTTCGTTATTTGTACGCGATAAACTTCTAAAGAGTTAAGCTGGAAATTTCCGAAACAACTTCCCCTAAACACTACTTTTATGCATGGATTATAACCTTTACGTCTAGAACTCCTTTTGTAGTTGGGGCCTTGGGGCGGATTCAGCACCGGGTTGGTCCTTTCGCTTTGAAAACCTCTTTAAGTTTGGGTCATTGGAACTATCTTCAAGCGCACTATTTTCACTGGAAAGTTTAACGGAGCAATTTCGATACCAACGTCAGAATCTGCGTTAACTTTCAGAAAGTTTATTGGTTTAACATTCACCATGTCTATAAATAAGTCTCAAAGCCAAAAATATCAATTATAGATTTATATTTATTCCTTTGGTCAAAAAATTTTATCAATAATTTTCAACTTTAGACTTCAAGTTCAATCCCCGGAATTCTTTCTACTTTTTTCGAAAAAAATATAAACTATTTAATATAGTATTCGGATATGTGTATACATATGTATGTATAACGTAGTGGGACCAACTGGTGGACGGTTTTTTTAGTTTTATAGTCAAAAAAGGCTAATGGCAAGCTTACGACAACAATACCTCACCATTGCAACTTTGCCACAAAATTGAAAATAGACCATTTTTGGTGCAAACCTGTCTGTGGCAATCATTAAATCGCATGCAGTCGGTTCTCTCCAACTTAACATTGTGATATATTTAAAAAACAATAAACGGGAGAAAAGTGTGCCGTGCCACATGCAACATTTATACGATTACAATTGATGAATGTCTGATTACGAATTCGCAGGCGGGTGAAAGTGCGACCCTCTAAACGTCGGCGGTTCGTATAGGTACGGAAATTCACCGTATGCAGCGCACTGCCCGTAGCCAACCAGCAGACTGTGGCAAGCGAACGGTCTCTAATCAACCAACAAGTGTGCACCACAACCGTTTGAATGGGACAAACAGATGGAGAGACAGGGGAAGCCGTCGACACTGACGCGATAGCCCACTTGAGTAAACGGCAGTGATAATAAAAAAAAATGGTCATAACGAAGAAAAAACAATCTAGCAGGTAAACAAATACAACACTGTAGGTTTTTTGTGTAAGTTTGTATATTACGATGAGCGCGTTGTGGTACTTTCGTCAGTCCCACGAGGGCGATTCGACGAAGGTAAGCACCACGAGTGCGAACACTGCGCAGTGAGGGCAAACAGCTGCCAGCCGTCTGCTTTCTGCCACCGCCAGTTCGAACTAATTTGTGACAATGACTAAAAAAGAAATGAAACGAAGTATGAGAACAGCAACTGCTACGGAAGACGGCGATGAGAAGTTAAGAGCCAACAGCAAATAATCAGCCAAAACAACCGCAACGATACATAATTGAACGGCAGAACGTCGAAAGGGTCGAGCCATACACCCGGCAATGTTGCAACATGTCGGCCAACACACTTCACAGCCAAAGGGAAGAGTCGGCGTGGGGTGGCCACGAAGTTCGTACCTAATATAATGGGATTGTAAATAATTGCGGAAGTTCATTTGAGCGGTGCTGCTGCGATCGGGTGATTTGCGGCGCACAACCCATGTTCGAGCCGAAAGCCAATTGGCATTTGCGGCATGTGCGTATGTCCTCCCCTCTGCTTATCACTTTATTTTGACTCTAATGTGCTAGAGGCTCGGTGCGTATCAGATATTTGTGTAGATTTGTGTGTATGGGTATGCGTGTACAAATTAATTTCGTTACGTTTCGTGCTTATCGCAAGTGTTCTTGTAATTGTTGATTTAGTACGTTCCGACTATTTTGAAACATTTTACTTTTTTTTACATTTTTTGATGACACACATATACCTCTTCCGCAGTCGTAGCAGAGTAAAATCGTCAGAGAAAAGTTCTCTCACACAGTGACGTTGAAATTGAGGTTGAAAAGTAGATTGGCGGCGAGGCAAGTACTTACATACATACATTCATACGATGTATGTGTGGCTGTGTATATCCGAGTGTATTCATTTGTCTCTACTCTTGGCACTGCTATTCGTCGATTTTGACGTTCATTGATGCCATGTGACAAATAGCTTTGACGTGCATTGAAAATGTCGATGGGCAGAATACCGTTAGGCACACATTCACCGCAATACGGTGGAAAGCCAGACAGACGCTTGCTAATGACAATTGTCTATGACAAGATTCCACCTATTGCTACACTCATTTTGACAATTCTGTACGGACATCAAACGGAACAAAATGCCGCGTTGGAATAGTGGCATACGAAAACGCATTGTCGCGTAACCAAATTTGTCATGCACAGATATGAATGCTCGTTTACAAATGTTTCGTATGTGTATGTATTAATTTTATTCAGAAACTTAGTCACTTGAACCATACTTCATATTTTTCACAAATTGCATAAAAAAAAAGAAAAAATGTTAACTTTGGTTGCACCGAAAAAATGTATAATATCAGGGGCATTTTTTATATCATAAAAGAGTATAAACGGATCTTTAACTTGATTTCGATTGGTTTGCACAACAGCTATTTGCTATAGTAGTCCGATCTGAACAATTTCTTCGCAGATTGTGTCGATCCGTTGGATAATAATAATCAGCGATTCCGACAAATGAACAGTTTCTTGATGAGAATAGCAAGTTTGCGAAATTTCAAATCAATATCTCAAAACCTGAGATACTAGTTCGCATATATACTTATCAATATGATTTGTTTAAATGAGTTAAGTATCCAACCACTCTACATGGAAAAACTGGCGCCTCCTAAGAAAACACTGCACTATACACCATATCCGATAACACCAACACAACTCATCACACTTCTACATCAACCCACTCAACATAAAGGATGGTCCCCTGAGCAGGTTCAACACATTCGTTTTATATACATACATACGTTTTGCGACACCCACTCCGCGCGCTGCAGTTAGCGCCACATTCGATCCCGCTCATTACGATTACCTCCGAATAAATAAACATTTAAATTTAAATTAACGCAATAAAAATAGCGTTTATATAAAGTGAACTATTTTCTTAATACATACCTTCTATATTAAACAAGTGCGTCACGCAAGTATTTTTATTTTATATTATATTTTCGGGATAGCTATCCCATTAGTACAATTTATACATATGTATGTAAAAATATGATTTTTTATATACATATGTACATATGTATGGCAAACTTTATATACCTTTTTAAGGTATAATGAGATAAAATCTTTTTCCGAAAGTTCAAATGACGATCTCCCATATAAGTTTTTTTTAATCCCAACTAATGATTTTGTGGTTCTTGTACTGTGCCCAAAAAATAAGGTGACATTGTATTTATTTTGAAAATTATTTATTTATTGTAATCCCCTCCCGATGCAATGCACTTATGTTAACGGATTTTCCAATCTTCTAAACACTGGTTGTAGTCATTTTCCGGGATGGCCTTCAGTTCCGTGTTTGCTGCGGCTTGAATCTCCTCTATCGTATAAAAACGGTGTCCCCGGAGCGGGCTTTTGAGCTTGGTGAATAGCCAGAAGTCGCACGGCGCCAGATCAGGTGAATACGGTGGTTGCGGAACGATTTGGGTTGAGTTTTTGGCGAAATGATCACGAATTACGAGGGCAGTATGGGATGGTGCATTATCGTGGTGTAAAAACCAAGAATTGTCTTTCCACAATTCCGGCCTTTTTAGGCGGATAGCGTTACGCAAACGACGCATAACGTTCAAATAATATTCCCTGTTGACTGTTTGACCGGTTGGAAGGAATTCAGAATGCACAACACCACGATAATCGAAGAAAACAGTCAACATGACCTTGATTTTTGAGCGACTTTGGCGCGATTTTTTTGGTCTCGGCTCTCTTTTGGCATGATATTCGCTCGATTGATCGGTCGTTTCGGGGTCGTACGCATAGATCCAAGTCTCATCGCCAGTTGTAATGCATTTGATGACACCCTGGTAGTCAGAAAGCATCGTTTCACACACTTCAACGCGACGCCTTTTTTCCAAAAAAATTCAATGTTTTCGGTACCAGTCGAGATTTGACACGCTTGAGGCCCAAAACATCCTTCAAAATGGTAGTGGCTGAGCCTTTCAATATGCCAACTTCATCAGCAAGGTCTCTAATTGTTAATCGACGGTTTTTCAACACCAAATCTTTGATTTGTTGAACGTGAGCTTCGTCGGTTGAGGTTGATGGTCGCCCTGGACTCTCTTTGTCTTCGACACGTTCACGGCCGGTTTGGAACTCGCTATACCACTTGTAAAAATTTTTTTTAGACATAGGCTCATCACCAAAGGCTTTCTGCACTATCTTCAACGTATCCGCAGCAGAAAATTGATTCCGTAAACAAAATTTAATGCAAATTCTTTGCTCAACAAATTTCGACATCGCAAAAAACGAAAAACTCACTTTTAGCAGATCACAAAACGACACGTATCCCAAACACTAATGAATATTTTGACATGAAATGAAACAGTACTACCAAACCAAAAAAAAAAATAATTCTCCAAATCCTTCAACGTGCGCAGTTTCAATTCAAATGTCACCTTATTTTTTGGGCATGATATGTACATATCATGAGTATGAAGATTAGTGTTATAGTACGAAAGTACAGAACTCGAAGACTTGAAATGCAATAGACAAAAAAGTGAACCTAATACATCCTATATATACTATATGTATTCTTATGTCATACATGATACAGCATTCCACCAATTCTCCACCTTCTGCATAGTAGCGCTGATTTTTTTGCAGTGATTTTTCAACTTTTCGTTACCAATTTCTCTTTTACCTGAAAATAGTTACCGCCGAGATCAGGTTTCCTCTTCATAGTCGCTAAATTTTCAAGCGACCATTTTTTGAGGGCTAAGGGCAGAATAAATACGTAGAATTTGGGGAATGTGGAAGAAAATAGAAGCTCAATTCATGCAACTTTGCCATTGTTTTCATTGTTGTGGTTTTGATTGTTAATCAAACTATTACCGTTGACAAGGATGAGCAGATATAACTCATTTCAGTACAAAATCACACAACTCATAAAAAATATGATTAATAATTATTTCTAAAGTTTTTCAGCACTTAGTATACAATACCAACCTCCTTAGGATATGTAGATTATTGCTGAACTTATTGTTAGAAATAATGACATATGTATGTATGTCAACTCGTTTTGCTATAAATATGTCAATAAACGTATGACTTACAAATATTTAATTCAAGGATCACATAAGAAGGACCATCAGTAACACGGAAGAAGGGGCCCCAAAACTGCTAAGGCATTGGAACGGTAGGAACATTTAACGTCCAGAATTCCTCCTACAGAACACTTTTGTTGAATAACCATTTTAACCCTAAATCAACTTGTTTGAATAAAACATGACCTAATCTTTTAGGATACACTTTAGAATTCTTGAAATGGATTTTGTTTTTTCAAAGAGAATTTCATGCAAAATTTTATATAAAGGAATGTTGCGAAAGAATTCAACATTTTTTATTCGACAAAATGAATAAGATTTGGTATTTTATTAATTTATATTGGAAGTTATAGACCCACTTAGTTTTATAAATTTATTTTAAAATTATTCTAAAATCATCTTCAAATGAGATAAGTATTTGTGATATAAATTCATATTGATAGCTTGCAAGAAACCCTTTATATGGGGATAGGGCAGGGTTATAAACCGATTTCATCCATTTTACGTCACATGGTCGTTAGAGTTCTTATATAATTTGTGCGAAGCAAATTTGGTTATTGTAGCTTTAGTGGTTTAGGAGATAAGTACGAACTTAACATAAATACTCTGTATCAACATGTTGCAAGGGTATAAAAATATTGCAGATAAATGCGCATTAATTGTTCGACGAAACCGCAAATGAATAAAAAATATGTTTTCTTACTAACTTATACTGGAACATTTATAATACAATCAAACTCAAATTTCTATTATATTATTTATATTAGTGCTGTTGGTAGGTACATATGTATGTACATACCGATATGACAATTTTTAATTTCTTTATGTACCATTTAAGGTATCAAGATACTTTTGCTCCCTATTCTTAAAAACATGGACCGCTTTGTTAATGAAAAATTGTAATTTCTATGGTGTGAAACTCGAGCTTGAAGAATGAAGATCCTTCAAATTAAACTCTAGTACTCAACGGCGGCCTCGGCTTGGCGTAGTTTGGAACGAATCCAACGTTGTCCTTATGCAAGAGTCGTGGCTAAGCAGAAACGACATATTTGTATTAAGAATAAAGAGTCACAAACTCCTAACGGCAATCAATACAGGTAGAACCAGAGCTTGTTTGTTGAAATGATTTTAAAGTTTTTACTTTACCGATTTCTGCAACGAAGATATCTTCACAGCAAGGATGGAACTCTGGCTTATCGTGGTATCAGGTTGCTGAGAAGAGTTTTGGCAAAAGTTAAACGAGGAGGAGCTGGAGTAATAAGAGGCTCGGATGCCAATTCTAAGCAACACCATCATTTTAAATAAAATTTGTAATAGGGGAAATTTCCTACTTTCTTGATTTTTAGCAGGTCGGAAATCCTTGACGTTATGCTAGCTTCTAAACAAATTTTTCCCTTGATCTGGAAAATAAGAGTTTTCTAATCACAGATACGTTAGTTTCAGCTTGCACGCTTTGCGCCCAGAGTACAAAACCTTTAGAAGCTATAGAAATAACAACTGAGAGCTTAATTGCATAAAGCTTTGATCACCTCTTCTAACTGTACCCGATATGAAGTCGATTTTATCTGTGGGTGCGATTGATGAGTTCGTCGAGGTTTTTAGCCCTGTGGGTAGGACTACTCTTGAAAGTTCCAACCATCTGGAAACTCAGAAAGGTTAAGGTTAACCTTTTGGTGGACTTCGGAGCTAACGGTCTAACCGGTCTATAGGCTACCGAAACACAGTAGTGTTTTTCAGACAAAAGTGGCTGTTATTAAGGTAGTGGAAGATGTACTGCTAAGGAGTTTATGGAGCTGAGCTTCACTCCGATAGCAGAGTGGCAATACTAGCTCTGAGTTCGCTAACTGTGCGCTCAAAGCTAGCAAAGGAGTGTCTGTTTTCACTAGAAATAACATCCAGCTACTTCATCATGAGACTCATTTGGCAGTATTACCTTCGGCGAACCAAGAGATATAGCCGAAGCTGGCATTGTCAGATATAACAAATTTATGATATGCTCAAAGCGTTTTGTCGACCCAAATGAGATCCCGGTCAGGATGGATCTCTTAACCTAACCTAACCCAAGTGTTGAAAAAAGGGGCACATTTGATCTTACCGAAATGAATAGCAAAATGTGTTGCTAAGCGCATAACTCAACAACGCCTCGACCAAATTGGCCAATTCTTTTCTCTAAATAATCGCTGAGGCTCAAAGATGGTTTTTACGGCGAGAAAAATTCGAATAATTGCCGGAAAACCCCTAAAAACAGCCCTTTTCCTTTTCCCATACAAAGGAATGAATGCTTGTTTGTTAGTAACGGCTCGAGAACGGCTGAATCAATCTTGATGACATTTTCAGAGGTTGATCGCTGTGGGGAAGGTTAAGAAATAGAAAAAACTTTAAGCTTTTCGTGAGGAATCGGACAATTCCAAAAAGAACCTCTTTTTCATACAAATTTTTTTTTTTGATTTTTAATTATTTGAATTGTTCAAATTTGTCGTTTGCTTTCCTTATTCCGGCTATTCAAAAAAAAAAAAAAAATTATTGAAAATTATTCAGTGAAATCTTTATGTGTGTTTCACACAAAGTGATCAATTACAGATTGAAATTTGTTACGATGCCAAAAACAACGCCGACCGATAGCAGAGCGACCTCTGGCATAGGCAGCCCAAGGCACATGTCCGAGCACTCCCAGGATGCGATGACATGCGTGCGGTATTACGGATCGCGGTCAATCAGCAAGCGATCGTCACGATGTCACAGCACGACTTTTCAGACAACAGTTACGATGTTTGATGGACTTTATCGTGAAGCAACGTACATCTGGTGCTGTTAGAAGCTTGATGTACTCTCTGTGGCAAAAGAGAGGTTTACCGCTCGCACACATTCTTCTTTGGATGGTGGATGGTTGTTACTCCAGGTCAAATTGATGAACTCAATTCTGCGGAAATTCCTGATGCAAAGAAAGATCCATAGATATTATACGAAGTGATGAAAACCAATATGGTTCATAGTCCTTGCGGACACCACAATCCCACTTCGGGTCGTATGTCTGACAATAAATGCACGAAACACTATCCACGTGCTTTTCTTTCGGAAACACAAACTGGAAATTATGGACATCCACTCTATCGGCGTCGCTCACCAGACGACAATGGCAGAACATTCAGCATTCAATTTAGAAGAGTGAATATCGAAGTTGACAACACATGGATCGTACTATATTCACCATTATTGTCTAATTCACATTCAAAACTCACTCATATCAATGTTGAGTATTGCAGTTTCGTGGAATCGATAAAATACGTTTGTAAGTACGTCACCAAAGGAAGCAACATGGCGGTTATTGGTCTTGATACGGTCGATACGTGAACTGCAATAAAGCGCTTTGTAGGATATTTACTTTTGCAATTCATGAATGTTTTCCGACTGTTGTGCGTCTTGCAGTTAATTTGATGAATGGCCAAAGTGTGTACTTCAATACAGAGCCCACAGTACAGCCAGTGAAAACACCGCCAGCCGGAAAATTAACATTGACGAGTTTTTGCTCAACTTTCGTCAGTAATCCGTTTGCGAGAACAGTGCTCTATTCGCAACTGCTTTGATATTATACATGGAATGCATCGTCGAAGAAATAGTAACGCAAAATACAAGGCCAACCAACAAATAAACATCCAGGTGTGTTCTCAACTAATGCATTAGGACGAATTTACACAATCCACCCGAAAAACGACGATTGCTTCTACCTTCGGTTGATATTGATTAATGTACGCGGTTTAACTTCATTTGAGTCATTGCGTACTGTGAATGGTACGGTGTGTGCAAGCTTCGGAGAAGAAAACCAGCAATTACAATCGCTGGAACATGATAATCGCTGGAATCAAACGATGGTCGATGCGATAGCTACTTCGAATGCAAATGAAGGTCGCACACTTTTCGCGATGATCATTTTGACATATCAGCCTTCAAACCCGCGGCAATTATGGTATACGAACAAAAATGAAATTGCCGAAGACATTTTATATCGTATTCGGTAAGAATTGAAAATGACTCAATTCCGGTTGATACTTCCGGTGGTTTGATATCAATTCCATCTGCCGTTTATCAATTCGTGAATGATGAACTCATCACGAATGTTACGAATGTTCGGACATTGGACAAGTTATCGTAACTACGGTTCCTTAAGTGCACGCGAAATGTTAGCTGCAAAAATACCGATGTTGATGTCTTAAACTGGAAGATTCAAAGTCAAATTCCAGGAGACTTGCGCTCATACAAATCGATCGATCGTCTTGAGAATGAAGTCGACGCCGTGAATTATACAGTGGAATTTCTAAATTCTTTGGAGAGGCTTGCTATGCCACCGTATCATTTGCGTCTCAAAGTTAGATCTGTCGTTATTATATTTCGCAATTTCCATGCGCCGAAACTGTGTAATGGAACCCGACTGATTGTGACACAGCTATCGAATACAAGGGGGCAGAATGCTTGATTCTACGAATTCCTTTGAGTTCTAATGATTTACCATTTCAGTTCCAACGTATTCCGTTTCCAGTGAAAATTGCATTTCAGATGGCAATCAACAGGACACAAGGATAGTCGCATCGTATGTGGCATAAATTTGGAAATGCTATGTTTTTCACACGACCAGATATACGTGGCGTGGTCACGAGTTGGAAAACCATCTTTTTTGTACACCGTTGTTGTTTATCAAGTTGCGTTACATTGAAAAAAAAATGAAATGTTAAATTCAAATTAGTTTTCATTTCAAAACACATAAATTCACGCAGGACAACGGCTGCGGGGTCAGCTAGTCATATTATATTTTTTATATAATATTTATTACTAAGAATAAATTACCGTAAGAACAAAACCTACGTTTTAGGTTCACGGAATAAAATCTCCCTACGAAGAAAATTTCACATATTTACAGCTTAGCTTTGACAAATTAAAGAGGAAGTTTTGTACACATTTCCTTTCGCACACACAGAATTACATAAATTAGTTTCAAATATATGGGAAAACCGTCAGGGTTTTTTGTACCCTGAACTAGATATGTATATTAAGTTTGCCACGATGTTTGTAACCAAAGGGAAACATCCGAGACCCTAAAGAGTATGTATGAATCATCAGCGTGAAGAGCTGAATCAATTTAGCCGTTTCGGTATGTCTGTATGTAAGCGAACTAGTTCTTTACGTTTTGAGATATCGAAATGAAATCTCGCCAAGAAATTCCACATTTGTCGAATCGGAAGATATCGGATCCTTGTAGCATATAGCTACCATATAAACTAAATGAAGTAATTATTTGGTAAACCTTTTTATTTGGCGAGCTTTAGAAACAAAAAAAATGAAATATGACGCATCAAAAATACAGGTATGCGTAGAAATGTGCATAGAAACAAATGAAATACCGCATTTAAGGATATCCCACATAGCAAAATAAATTGATTAATTGGCTGTTCTATGAACTGGACAGTCTGACAATCTTGACGTTATTGTTAGATAAATTATTTTGCATTATCATAAGTTCGCTGTTCTTCGTTTGGGTTCATGGACTTAGGACTTCGTAATGTAAGGACAAGATGCACTAAAATTTAAACTATTAGTAATCATCACAATCATCACGAATTTATGGTATTTTGTAGCAATAAATTCAAACCGCATGAAGATTGTCCGCACCGTTATATATATTTGTAAAAAAATATATGTATGTATGTATAAACGTGAGTCAGTACATAAAAAAAGTGAAATCGCCTTATATACCGGTCGGCTATAAATTCTTATTTCTTTATTATGGTTACTTAAGTCTTTACGACGCGAGTGAATTTATTTTCATGAGTTCCAGTTAGCTCATTCACTAATATAGATGTGGTTTTCATATTTATAAAGCTGTGTCACTGCTTGATTAGTAATGACTAAAACAAAATATCGAAGACGAGATGTGACGAAGTCGCAATGAATTTCGTCACGCGAATATTTTAAATTAACAGGCTGCTAGCTTTAGCTTAACTTTTATGTATGTACATATATGTATGTATATGTCTATGTCTATGAGACTCAAGTATTAAGCGCATCCCCAATGGAAACGCCCATTACTCTTAGGAGTTGAGAGGGAAATCTCATAATTCCGATAATATGAGGATATGAACATGGATATGTAGTATATCCCTCAGCTTTACGCCTACCACCTATTGTGGGCAGTGTGAGGATACTCACACCAACAGCTCCCTAGCCAAGGTGTTGAGTCAGCCATGCTGATGGTTGAATGCCCAGCGAGCGGTAATTGAATAACTAATCGCGAACGGTCACCTTCGATTCCCAAGAAAGGTCGGAAATACTAAACGCCATCTTTATAAATACCGGACTCTGCGGACGAGTAACCAACCTTTTTGGGCTAACTCGTGGGACCAAACCTGAATAATAACAAATAAAACAACACAGAAACATAAATAAACCAACAAATTAAACTTCGAAAACCAACGCTTCGATAAGGATAGCGACAAACATTACATAACGGAATCCGATGAGGAAGCCATCGCAACCTCTCACAGAAACCGTTGAACTAAGCAGCTCACACAAGAAGAACCGTTCCCACAATAAGTCGTTGAATACCCGAGCTGAATATAACAGCAAACCATTTCAGTGATGAGGCTAGGGACAGTAGAGATGGGTGGAGATCTACGGCAGATTGTAGTGTCTTGTTCTAAGCTATGTACTCGATAATCCGGACCTAGTGCTAGGCGAAAAAATCCTCCGGTGAATAAAGCTGAAAAAAGTAGAAGACTTATTCAGTAGGAGGTGCAGACTTTATTGAATGCTGTCAACAAAATCTGCTTCGATATACGCAAGGCCAGGATGAAGATATTTCTAGGCGACAAAGCGGCTGTAAAGACGACACGGAGGAAGAGGTCATCGACAATACTGTCATCATCAAAGAATAGACGATGACCAATCATATAAGATGCGTACAAATAAATCTGCAGCTCAAGAAAAGTGAGTTTCATGGATGAGGGTGGCATCACCATCAGCATCATACAGGAGCCCTGGGCAGAGACGACACCATTAAAGGGCTGAACAGCAGCAATAAAGATATACATAAATATTTCTTTGTTTTAATCACAGTACAGCAGACACCACAGCGGTAAAAGCGGAACAAAAGAGAAATAGTTTTTGTTTGATCTCTGCCTAGATGGCCCACTCTTACAATACATACTATATAGCTACTAAAGTACTTGTAGAAGTATTGTAGGCGATACGCCAACATCCATATTCCCAAGTTCGGATAGATTTTCGTGGTGGGAGGAAATCCTGGATCTTATACTATCGACGGAAATATATAGTTGGTCATTGATGACCGGTGGGACTTCGAGGAACCATCCAATATCAACAAGAGTATAGAACTGTCCGGTCTCATAGTCAAGAAGAAGAAAATAGAATAGCCACGTTGGCATTACTCCCATAATCCTACAGAAGCTACAAGAACCTATGGTTCTAAGACTTGAAACGATATATAAGGCTATTATCCGGCTATCATAAATCCCAAGAAGCTAGAAAAAAGTCACGATATATTACATTGCTGAAGACTTTAGATCCATTAGCCTCACATCCTTCATGCTGAAAGTCCTAGAGATGCTATTGGACATACACATCAGGTCAATCAGCGCGGATAATTTATCGACTTCACAAATTGCATACATTAAAGGTCGATCAACAGAAACTATCCTGGACGAAGTAGTAAATGTAATAGAGAAGTCATAACACCTCAAGCAGTATACAATGGCTGCCTTTCTGAAAATAGAAGGAGCCTTAAGAACATAGAGATAAGCATGATCATTGAGTCTCTGATACAGAACGGCATAGCTGACATGGTTTGTAGATGTATTCATTTATTACAGCATCACACGGTTCAGTGACACGAACAAGTTATGTGAGCTGAGGGACTCCTCACTGAGGTGTCCTTTCCCTGCTTCTATGTGTAGCGGCACTGGACGGTATACTACCCCAACTCAACTATCCCTTTCCACAATCAATGAAATTATGCAAAGAGCCTTACGGAGGTTACACCAATGGGTCTAGAATAATGGACTCGGTGTCAACTCTAGTAAAGAAGGACTGACGATATTCACGAATAAAATCAAACTAACTCAATTTTAACTTTCCCTCACTCGGTAGTACTAAAATTTCTCTATTCCTCATAGCCAAGTATTTGGTTGTCGAGATAGATTTGGAAAATAAATATTGAGAAGTGTATTTGGAAAGCTTAAACATCGTCTTACATCCGCAAAAGAATACTGTACATAAACTGGGGCATATGGAGCACTGGTTATTTAGAGGGCAGGCTGTGCAGGGTTACCGGGGCCTTTAAGTCATGTCCGTAGGATGTGCTAAACTTTCTCTGCACCAACTGCCCATAGACATTTTCATACGGAAACTGGAAGCAAAGGAACGATTCTTCACTTTTTCTATCTACAAAAAGCATAACGGAGATAAGTAGTTTCATGGAAGGCAACAAATGGTTTGAGCACAACAATGGGATGTAACATCAAGATAAGGTCTTACAATGGTGTATCAAAATGACACTGCCAGGGCTAATTGAGCCCGAAGTGGAAGTACTCTTACCAATCTTCCTTAATGAGATCACATGTACTATGTTGAGTGCGGCAATGTCATCTGACTTTTGTTTAGTCATATCTTATTTGGGGAGTGTGATTTCATTCATTTTTTCATTGTGTTAAAGGATGTTAGAAATATTTCTTCTCGGTAAGTTCGTTTGAAATAGCTTTAGTCATTTGTGAGAACTGTAGTTAAGCCTTTAAACCTATTAAGCGGCGGGGATAAGCCCTCTTTTTAAATCTTTTAATCCATCGATGCCGCTTTATATTTTGAAACCCGGCTTCAAATGACAATTTTGAATTTTAATTTGCGGAATAACCCAAATATACTGACCCTATTTATCACACTTCCCATAACATCTATTAAACATTTAGTGATGGATTTTTATTTGTCAGATAGGAAATAGATATAGCAAATAGGAAAAGAACTTCGTATGCAACTGCTTTTGAAGGCTAATAAATAAGTTCTTGTTTTCCTGCGCTGCAATAATGCGTGATTTGTATTTATATATGCTTATGTATGTGTTACGGAAATTAAATTGCAAATCAAAAACCAAAGTACCTAAATGTACTTCCAACGCAACTATTCCGAATCAATAGATTCCCAGCAACGCCGTCGGCAAAGCGTAAATTATTTGCTTAGTTGCGAGTTAACGCCTAAATTTGCATTCAAATTCCACATATAATTGGAATTTTCGCCGCACATAAAATGCTAAAACGAATTCAGCACACGAAATCATTACATCTCGCCCCTGCCTTTCTGGCGAGGCCATCAACAAAGCGTTCATAATCATTCTGTCATTCCGTGCACGGAGGGGCACACCGCCGGTGGTGAGGTACTCGTGTACACAGACTGGCAGGAGGGCGGTAGCTGCGCGAACGGTTCCCATTTATTCTGATTTAAATTGATTGAAATAAATCATGCACAACGACACGTGATTTAATTTTAGAATAAATCATTCAAATCTACTTTTTGCTTAGCATCGACTTTTATTCTCTGCACACATACATGCATACACAAACATATACCCATAAGCAAGTTCAAAAGTACATAGTATGCGTTTCTGTGATCCCACTCTGCCATATCATTGGGACGCGGCTGCTGATTTCGGCCAGACCATGGGTGCTATTCTAAGTGATTTTTTGTACAGAATTCAAAATGTTTGGTGGGTATGACGGCTTTGCAAAATATGGTTCACCAACTTACCTACCTAAAATGTGATTGATAATTGATTCAAGCCCATTTTATGTACCACCGTTAATATAAGCAATTACGACTAGTATAAAAATTGTTAATATTTAGCACGAACTTTTCAATTTAATTTGGCGCACTAAAGTTGCATGCCTTCCCTGCCGGATGTGCATAATTAGCGGCCAAAACGCATTTATTATACATTTACAACAAAAAAGTAGTGATTTTCACAATATTCTGTTACAATTTTCACCCACAACGTAACCATTAGCCGATGTGTGCGCTCAAGCCCCTCATGGAACCAAACCCCTCGCTATAATGCTTTATTTACGCAATCGTTTTATTTGTATTTGCATAATTAATCACTTGAAAAGAGAAATTCACTCAAAATACTGGTGGGGAGCGGTGGCGTATACGCATCACCATAACGGTTTTTATAAATAGCAATATGGTCGTTGGTTTAATTGACATTGCTGACGATGACAAGAATTTGTGCGCAATCCATCAAATATCGTCAGGGCTTAATTGGAGCGACGCAACTACAATGTGCGCGAGCAGCAGCGACTAATAAACGAAAAACAAACAACAAATAACAAATCATTAACGGCAATTTGATTGCAATGCCGATTGAGCTCTAATTGTCAACAATTTGCGTCAGAGGTCATTAGTTTTCGTTCATGCAACGTCGCAAATTTATGAAAAAATAAGAATTGATAATAACGCAAGGCAATGCAG
Organism: Bactrocera zonata; assembly: GCA_037783105.1. Taxonomy (NCBI): domain Eukaryota; kingdom Metazoa; phylum Arthropoda; class Insecta; order Diptera; family Tephritidae; genus Bactrocera; species Bactrocera zonata. The sequence continues at coordinate 80,316 of JBAWJQ010004716.1, forward strand.
TTGTTGTTGTGCACTTAAGTGCCTAAGAAACTGACCGAATTCGAACGGCTGTTACCGTGGCACTGGGCTTCTGGAATACAATTAGGTCAACAATCACTTTTCATTCGCGTAAAAGGCGTCAAGTTCATTCCACATTCAAACTGATGTTTATTCTATTTGATTTTCACACTTTTCCACAAAATTTTTCGCTTATTTTGATGTGTACACAGTCCCCGAAATGCACGTTCAGCCACTGCACTGAGATTTCGAACTGAATGAATTCCCAAATTTAAAATTCAATGTCAATGGCAAGCCAAATGCACTGAGCATTCATGTTGGCATTCTCAGTTCACACAAGGATTTCTTGCTAATTATATTTGTTGTTATAGTTTTTCTATACTTATTTTCTTCATTTTGTATATAGGATATATGTATAATGTACTATATATGTATGTGCATACATTATGCACAGAAGTGTGTCAAAGACACTTGTGAATACATCGACTTTTAATTCACCATGCGACGAGGTGTCTCTGCTATTTATATGCTATTATGTGCACATTTGTTAGAACTACCTATGTATTACGTATACATGTATTTGTATATGTATATCCACTGCTCGTGTCCAACTATTTGCTGCTGTGACCACTTACAAAGATCATAGCAAAGGTGTTCAAATATAGCTGACGTAACGTTCGATTTAGCTCATAGAATTTAGCTCATAATCTAAAATACATACAGTGTGGAAAATCCATATCGCACACTACTAGGTTTTCTATATTATCACCACTCATTCTATATTTAATTGAAAGATTCTACGTAAAGTTGCATTAATGTACTCGTACTCCCTATTAAAAGCACTGCTCTGAGTGCTAAAAGTTTTCTTAAATTTAGAACATTGTGGTTGGTTTATGGCAATCATTTCGAAATTTATAAGCAAAATTCGTATTCGTATAGCGTGGCATCCTCCAATAACACAGCTGGGAATATACCGTTACTTTGAAATTTGGGAATTTCCGATAAGAAGTCTGTCTTGTTTGCTCTATTTCTTGGAGTGTGCCAGATTTGTGTGAAAAAAGTTTAAAGTTAAAAAATGGGATGGAAATCAATTGAATTAACGATTGAAATGAGAAATTTAGTTATACGAGGGCTGCTGTATATATTTCTGGACGGTCATGACGGTCTTGCATTATCAGTTCAATTACGGCATCGATGTTTTCTGGCACAACGGCTGTCTTTGGACGACCTTCACGGAATTCGTCTTTGAGCGAGCGTCGGCCACGATTGAATTCGTTGTAACAGTTTTTCACAGTGCTATAGGATGGTGCTTCATAGCCATACAAAGATTTTAGTTCATCGATGCACTCTTGTCGTGATAAACCACGTCGAAAGTTGTGAAAAATGATCGCACGAAAATGTTCACGAGTTAATTCCATTTTTTGGCCGAGATGAATTTTTTAATTCCCTGTAAATAAAACAATTCACGATTAACCGACAAAACGTTCTGAGTGACGCTATGCTAAAAAATGTCAAACTTTCCAATGGAAATGTCAGATTGCACCTGGCAACACTTAGTGTTGCCTAGTTCAGAAATATATATAGCAACCTATGTATGAAATCGGCAAGGTCGTATCTTAAATAGTTTTTGGATGGCAGAGATCCAAACGACCGCTTGCAGGTACAAACAAATATACATAAGTGAAACTTTAAACGCATTTTTCTCGAAACGAGAATGTTCAAAACTGCTGACGTCATAATTCAACGAGAAATTAACCGATCGACTTCAAAGTAAAACTGAGTATTGTTGAATACATTTACTATACAATGATCTTGTTGATTGGCTGGAAATTGTCAATTTGTCACCAATTTTTTTTTTCAAAATTACGCCATTTTGTTAATTTTTGATATTTTTCAAAAATTCTGGGTCATTTTATGGGAAATATCTTTAAGTTTAACAAATTTTTGGACTTTTTTGTTTCAGCTACTCAATCGGCCGGAAACATGTCAGCAGTTGGGGCACTTTTTTTGACACCTCCAAAGGCAGCACATAACTGCGTTACTTTTAAATATTTTTGTAAAAAAAATCTTAAAATATAGCTGAAAATATGCTTTATTACCTCCAAAGAAGTTCGAAACATTCAACTGAGTACTTTCTCTGAAAAGAATTCACGAAAATCGTCTAATATTTCATGCGTTACACTGGTATAGCCCCTTAAACACCGTGTATCATCTGTGATGGCAGGGGATGTTTCAATGCTTCGGGAGTTGAAAATTTTCACTTTATTGATAGAATAATGAAGGCTAAGAAGTACATATATAGAGATTCTAAAACAAAATGTACACCAAAGCGCTGAATTGGGTTTAGGGATTCGTTTGAGAACTTGTGGTCTGTCTTAAAAAATTCATTAAAAAATTATAGTATTAGAAACATTCATGAGCTTAAACGAACTTTACGAAAAGAATGGAAATAAATATGTCATATATCGATGTCACGTCGCTTACGTTCTTTTTTAAAACAAAGAGGCCTCTAATAAAATATTATTGCTTATATTACATTAATTTTTTTGTACTTTGCATGGTCCGGCACTCGAACCAATTAAAAAAGCCATATGTAAATTCAGTTTGGAAATTTTTTATTTATTTTAAAGTACAAAATGTGTGAAAATAATCATAAATTCAGGACAAATTAACTTTTGCTCGATATGACCACCTTTTGCCTTAACTATGGCCTTGAGGCGTCAGAAAACGGATCGCAAGCTGCCCGAATGTGACTTTCCGGCTTTTGGGTCACTCACGGGCAATGGCTTTCTTCAGCATCTCGAGACTGGTGTATTTTTTACTTCGGACCCTGCTCTCCAAAATGGTCCAGAGAGAATAATCCATTGGATTCGCATCTGGTGAATTCGAGAGCCATTGTGTGCTCGTAATGAAGTTTGGAACGTCGTTTTCCAGCCATTCTTAGTTCACTTGCGCTTTGTGAGAAGGTGCTGGGGGTTGTTGAAACGTCCATGGTTTGCGACCGAAACGCTTGTTTGCCCACGGCTTCAAAGCAGCCTCCAGAACACTTTCCCGATAATATGTCTCATTTACTTTAACGCCAGGCTCAATGAAAACAATTGGAGAGCGCCCATCTGCGGTGACAGCGGCCCAAGCCATTATTTGTGGCGGGTGCTGCCTCCTGGTGGCCAACCGATGACTTAGATTCTCGTATGAACGGTCGGTCAAGTAAACCCTATCGTTTTGAGAGTTTACGAATTGCTCAATTGGAAAAATTTTTTCATCAGAAAACACAATGTTCGAAATTTGACCGCTTTCAGCCAAGCGAAACAACTGCTTCGCTCTCTCAAGTCTTACTTGTTGCTAATTGGGTGTGAGATCAGGGGCCTTTTGGACCTTGTAAGGCTTGACCTAGAGCTCATTTTTCAATATGCGTCGGATATTTTCAGTTCTTTAGTCTTTGATTGGCACTTCGCCGTGGATTTCGCTCTAGTCGCTTCTTCACTTTCCGAACCATCTCACGTGACGTTGCAGTCTTTTGATGACCACCTCCATTATATCTATGGCGTTTTGCGATGCTACCAGTATCATTGTATCGAGTGATGGTGTGATAAACAAAAACTTTATTCACATTAAGGTATTTGAGCTCACGAACAATTGCTGGCTGTGATTTTCCAGCTAAATATAAAGCAATCACACTATTACGTTTGAATTCCATCGCTGATCACTTTTTTTGCATTCACTTTTGGCAAAACGCTTTTGTACACTTGTGAACAATACTCCGAACTTTCATTCAGCAAAATTATAAACTGCTGATTCCAGTGCGACAGCTGCGCGAACGGTGTGAAGTTGGTTACACTTCGAGTGCCGTACCCTGTAGATAATGTAGGAATATGAAAAGAAGCATGGAAAATGTTAAGTTCGTTTAAAAATACGAAATTTTTACAGAAAAATAAATTATGTTGTAATAAAATGAAATATACGTTTATACTTAAAATGACATACACCTTGTATACTTAATTGATAAAAATTTTTTATGTGCAAAATTGCTATAAAATATGTGATGTACGAGTATGGATTTTAGCATACTGTAGTTATTGTAAGGTCTTGTCAATATTTGGATAGACAAATTGTGTTTGAATTCCGCTGAAACTTTATCTGGAAATTTGTTAATTTCTTGGAATCTCTCAGGTATTTAATACAATTATTCGCGTACGCGAACCGCTGATAACGATACCGAAAAACTTTCAATCGGCAGATGAGGAAAAAATAGTTGATTAATATTAACCCACTTCTCAAGTGTCCCCTTACTGTGACTGTTATATCCTTCATAATACGTAGGTTGCCTTTTATATTTCTGAATTGGAGAAACAACAACAAATTTTAATCATCGAAAATCGCTTTATTTTTTTCAAAATATTCTCCGTTAAGATCTACATATACTTATTTGCATGTGTTTGAACCAATTGTCGAAGCACTTTTGTCCTCTGATTCAGGTATCTCCAAAATATGCATTCTGAACGCATCAACCGCTTTCAGGTGTCACAAACGTTGAACTCTTAGTTTATTAATTACGAACTGGAATAAAACAAAGTCAAGTCAGGACTATATGGTTCAAGTCGGCGTTTTGAGTGCTCAAATGCAGTTATTTCAGTCGATGTGTGAGAGCTCGCATTATGGTTGTGAAGAGTGGTGCGTCTTCTGGTGTTGGCTTTCCTAATTTCATGACAGACAATTGGCAAACAAAGGGTTGTATACCACACAGAACTGCTGCGTTGCTCCGGTGGTATGGTTGCGGCAGTTTCTCCAAAAAAAAGCAGGCAACATTTTGCTTGGTAGTCCTTCATGCGCAAACAACTTTTGTTGGATTCGGCCCATCTTGAAACATTCATGCAGTCAACCAGCTGGAGACAAAAGGCCCCAGTCCGTGCCAAGTCGAGATTTGAGTCTGCTTTAAAACGGAACTATTATTTATAAATTTTCAAATGTTTCTTATAATTGTTGTTTCATGTTGTTTATGTGGAACACATGCGAACTTAAAGTTTCCGCTTAAATTCTGCTATTATTTTTGTTGAGGCTTTAACATAATTGGGCGACTTAAGTCGATAAATAAAATGGTGTGGTGGTATCCATAAAAAGTGAAGCAAACGAGCTAAAGTCAAATGTATGGAGAGTGCTAATCAAATGTTTTATTCCAAGCAGAAAAATCGTAAAAAGTTTTATTAATTTTACGACGTCATAAAAATGTATGTATATTATTTTGTACTTTGAATGAGGTAGAGAGCATTGTGTATCCGCAGGCCATGCTGAAACTCACATGTATTCGGGAATTTTTATGCATGGATACATACTTACTTATGTATGTATGTTTGTAGAATACACAAGGGTATTACTTTGCCAGCGAATTGACGGCTGAACCGAATAGCTGAAATAGCGATGATTGCGCATTCTAATAACTTTTTGTCGACGATGAGATGGGCGTACACACACTGCAGCAAAGTAAGGGTTTGGCCACGCGATTTGAAGATATGTATATAACATATAGTATGTACATTAAAAATTTAGAGCATATTAATGCTAAATAACGGGTTTCTTAACAAAAGTTTTTTTTTTTTAATTGAATAAAAACGGTTGAGATATCAATGAAATCTTTTATTTCTGTGAGATTACATTTGTTGCCGTCGATTTCTTTTGCATGGTCACCACGGGCAGGCTTGCAGAAGTCTAGTCGCTGAACCTAATTTTCGACGTTTTTAAGAATAAATCGGCCGATACTGCTGCAACTTCACGTTTGATTCGAGGTTCATCAATCGTTGCTGGCTTGGTGGCATAGACCATAGACTTGATGTAGCCCCACAGGAAATAGTCTAACCGCGTCAAACGCAAGATCGAGGCGGCCAATTGACTGGGCCATTTCGTGAGATGGCTTGTGACATTCTCTATGTGGCTTGTGGCGTCGTCCTGTTGAAAAAGCATATTGTCCACGTATCCAATTCGAACCCAAAAGTATTCGGTTATCATTGAGCGGTAGCGATTCCCATTCACAGTAACTCAGTAACTTGCCGGTCTTAATCATCATGGAAGAAGTACGGCCCAATGACGCCATCGGCCCATAAACTGAACCAAATTGTAACTTTTTCAGGATGAAATCGTGACTCAAAACGTTTTTGTTTTATTTAAAAAAAACTTTTGTAGCGCTTTTATTGAAAAATCCGCTCTTAAAGTTGAGACTGCTGACTCCTTATTTCGGTAGTAAATTTTAATAGTTTCGACTCGTCGTTGGATCGTATATCTTTCCATGATGAAATGGCACACCTTACTTAAGAGAAATGTCAAAAGAGCGGGAAAAATATGGCGTCGTTTGATATCCCTATCGGTCTACTTTTTTAGTGCCCTATTGAAAAACCCTTTAGCTAGCTTAATAGATTAATTTAACGAAAGAGAACATGAATATCCTTTTTCAAAGATGTTTTGTCAACAGTTATGAATATTTTCGATTTATTTTGCAGTCATGTACATACCTATGTGTATACATATGTTAATAAAATTCTCAAGACAGAAAACTGACTTCCAAATGATGTAAATATAAAAACGATTATTAAAGAGAGATAAAGAAAACTTGGTCTTGAAAGAAACTTGGTCAGATTTAATGCCAAATTTCAAGAAGTACAAAGCTCAGAAGATTAGCGAAAGAGGATCCCGTACTAAAGCAAATAGAGCGCAGTAAGTTTCATATCCATATTCTGCGGTCCGCTGAGGATGTGGCTTGACTAGAATCCGCCAGCAGAAGTAATGGTCGAATATAATTAACATAGTTGAAGGTCGGTACTATGCGAATTAGACCACACAAAAACATCCTGGGAAGGCGAAAACACCACAGCTCTCAATCGTGTGAAAAGCCGCAATCGTGCAGAGGCCTTATGCTCCAAAGGAGGGTATCAAGACAAAAATATCAAACAAAAACGGTATCAAACTCTCTGGGGTATTAAATTTTTTTTTATACGACTCACTCGCTTAATAACAAACTACAAAACAAGTGAGGAAGGGCTAAGTTCGGGTGTCACCGAACATTTTATACTCTCGCATGATAAAGTGATAATCGAGATTTCATTATCCGTCATTTACATATTATTTTATTTTGCTGTAAAATTAATTAGATTAGATCAATTTGTGTACTTTGAGTATTGAATTGTATTTTCATTTATATGTATGTATTATACAGAGAAGGGATCAGATGGAATTCAAAATAGCGTTATATTGGAAGAAGGCGTGGTTGTGAACCGATTTTACCCATATTTTGTTCATGTCATCAGGGTGTTAAGAAAATATTACATACCGAATTTCATTGAAATCGGTCGAGTAGTTCCTGAGATATGGTTTTTGGACCATAAGTGGGTGACGCCACGCCCATTTTCAATTTAAAAAAAAAAGCCTGGGTGCAGCTTCCTTCTGCCATTTCTTCCGTAAAATTTTGTGTTTCTGGCGTTTTTTGTTAGTCGGTTGACGCACTTTTAGTGATTTTCAACATAACCTTTGTATGGGAGGTGGGTGTGGTTATTATCCGATTTCTTCCATTTTTGAACTGTATATGTAAATGCCTGAAGGAAACGTTTCTGTAGAGTTTGGTTGACATAGCTATAGTAGTTTCCGAGATATGTACAAAAAACTTTTTAGGGGGCGGGGCCACGCCCACTTTTCCAAAAAAATTACCTCAAAATATGCCCCTTCCTAATGCAATCCTTTGTACCAAATTTCACTTTAATATCTTTATTTATGGCTTAATTATGACACTTTATAGGTTTTCGGTTTCCGCCAGTTTGTGGGCGTAGCAGTGGACCGATTTTGCCCATCTTCGAACTTAACCTTCTTATGGAGCCAAGAAATACGTGTTCCAAGTTTCATTATGATATCTCAATTTTTACTCAAGTTACAGCTTCCGGACGGACGGACGGACGGACAGGCGGACAGACAGACATCCGGATTTCAACTCTACTCGTCACCCTGATCACTTTGGTATATATAACCCTATATCTGACTCATTTAGTTTTAAGACTTACAAACAACCGTTATGTGAACAAAACTATAATACTCTCTTTAGCAACTTTGTTGCGAGAGTATAACAAATAGTATGGTTTGTGAAAATTTCTTCAATTTGAAGAGCGGTTTTCCACTAAGTTTGTATATATTTAAGTATGTCAACTCTTCCGGTATTGCCAGCGAACTTATACATACATATGTATGTAAGTACTCTTCGTTACTTTGATATTGCAGCATCTCCTATTTTCTTAGCATCATCGTCCTTTTCATCCTAAAGACAGCTGCAACTAGACTGAAAGGAAAACATTGTGACCTATCTTTTTGTCGATATAGCTTTTTTAAGTCAAAATATAATTGGGTTGTCGAGTTATAATTTTTTTTGTTCACATGAATTTCTATTTCCGTAGTAAGTGTGAACAGTTTGTGTTACTGTTGTTGGCAGCTATTCGATTGTTGTTTTAGTTGCGAGAAATTTAAGGGAGGGGTTAGGGTTTCATACATTTTTTACGAATTTATTTCTTAAATATGGGTTGAATAATTTTATTCGGGCCTTTTGTACATTATTGAGCACACTTTTGACAATATAGAGTATTTTTTTCATGCAGAAATATTGAAGCATAAGTCGTTAACCCTCCCCTCCACAGGGTTGGGCACTGGATGAAAGATCTCCCTTTTGATGAAGTTGGGAAACGAACTCAGGATTACGATTTGAGGGCATGCACCTGGAATTTTCGGCCCCTAAATTGGGAAAGTGCCGATGCCCGCATTAAATCGAAGTCCTTCAACATATCACTGATTTGGACGATGTGACCAAAGATGCCTTATATGGGTGATTGGAGGGCACCTATAACAGCTGCCCCCGCCACGATATTAAAATCGGGCCTAGCGACTCTAACGCTAGGGTGGGTAAAGAAGGTATCTGTAGCACCACAGTCGATAAATTCAGCCTCCATAATGAAACATCCCCAAATGGGTTGAGGCTGATAGACTTCGCCGGGGTACGAAATATGGTTATCTGTTGTACTAGATTACTGATACATTAGAAAATTTATCAAGCTACCCGGCTGACTTCGGATTGAAAAACTACCAACCAGATCGATCATGTTATGATAGACGTCTCCATTGTTTTAGATGTGCGGTCTTAACATCGACTCGGCCCATTATCTTGTTGCAGCCAAAATTCGCACCCGAAAATAGTCGTCCCACTTCACTGTTCAGCATTAACAACATCAACAATGTCAGCCTCGAAATCCAACGCAGAATAACTCTTACCAACAGGTGCTACTTCGGACTGGGTAGGCAATTGAAAAGTAAAATTCTCTCTCAACGAACAAAAACCGAACTCTATAAGTCACTCATTATTCTCGTCGTGCTATATGGTGCAGAGGCATGGACGATGACAACATCTGATGAGTCGACGATAGGAGTTTTCAAGAGAAAAGTTCTGCGAATAAAGGATGGAAGTAAGAGCTGTATGAGATATACGACGATATTGACAGCGGTTTCTACCCCCGTAAAGAAGAAGAAGTCGGTAGCCCCCTTAAAAAGTTTAAGTAATATTTTCAGAATCTTTTGCAAAAATTATTAGATTTTAACAGCTTAAAACAAAAACATTCCCATGTTAATGCTACTTCGTTATGATTTCATTTCATATGGTATGAAATACTAAATGCAGGAAATTTGTTTAAGTTAAGAAAATCAAAGCTCCTTCGATGAATGAATAAAAGTTTAATTATTCAAAGAGTTTTGACAATTTTTACACTCCTTCCTAGGGACCAGAATAGTTAGAGAGAAATTACGAATAACCTCTCGTAAAAGCTGCATTGTGATTCGCGACTGGAGAGTCCACTTGTACTCGTTAAGTTGTCGCGAAAATTCCACTAATTTCCTATCGAGTAAGTCCAAAATGCATTGGTGCAATTTTTTTTTTTCTGTACCACTCTTGGTTAAATTTTTATTGATTTTTTACATTATTTACTTACTTTTCGACACATGGTTGTGTTATATTTAAAGCGGGAAAGTATTTACTTGTTCAAAAATATAGCTGAGTAATGATAAGTAAAAACCTTTTTGAGCATATCGTCTGAGTTCATGTAATATATCAACACTGACATATGTATTTATCTAAAGGGTGGGCCATATAAAATTTTAAATTTAAAAAGTCAATAAAAAAACGGCTTGATACTTTTCAAAGGTCTAACATTTATTTAAAAGGTTGTTTTATGAAATTTATTTATGGAAAACAATTTCGGACAAATGACCACCACGGCTGAGTTTACAGTAGCTTATCCGATCCATCCAATTTTGGAGTACTTTCTCGATGGTTTCAGGCCTTATGGCAACTACAGCAGCTTGAATCTCGTACTTTAGATCTTGAATTGTTTCTGGATGGTTGGCGTAACATTTATCTTTAACAGCTCCCCACAGAAAATAGTCCAACGGAGTTAAATCGCAGCTTCTGGGAGTCCAATTCACATCACCTCTTTTGCTGATTATGCGATTTTCGAAGATAGGGCGTAAAAGATTGAGTGTATCGTTTGCTGTATGGCACGTAGCGCCGTCCTGTGCCCCAAATGCAACAATTCTGCTTGTTAACGTAACCATCGAGGTGGAAATTAGCCTCGTCCGAAAAGATGATTTTTCGGTAAAATTGACCATCTTCGGTTTTTTTTTCAATATTTCCCAGTTTTCTTCTAGTGAATAGCGACCCAGTTCGTAAATTTTAGATTTTTTACTGAATATCTTTATATCTTTCCGAATGGTATTTGACGTTTCCAATGTAGATAATTCAAATTTAAAAAGTTAGATGGCCCACCCGTTATAACACTCTTTTATATTTTAAGATGGTGGTTTGCATATTTATTTTAACCATATTTGATGTATACATATATATATGTATGTAAATCCCTAGATAAAGCAACTCATTTCTTTTGTTCTGATCCATTCTGAGAATAATTTGTATTTGAACAAAGCACCTTTGTGCAATTTCTTGCGGATGAGTGCGACAGCCGTTTTGATGTTAATAAGGGCAACGTTGGGTGGCAACGTCGGTTTTTTGCAATCCATCTAAAACAAGCAACAACTACAACCAGAGCAGCAATGCTAAGTGGTTCATATTTAATATTTGTACGAATACAATTACGAGTGTAAAGCCTTTGCGTACGCACTTCTACTCACATTATGTTTGTATGTGTGAGTAGGTACATATGTAAATAAGCATATGTGAGTAGTATGTCAACTTAGGAAGCGATAATGTTTGCTGTTCGCTTTTTCATTTTACATTCATTTAAATGCTTGGGGCACTCCTGCGAGGGATGACCGGTTGAAGCTTATCAATATAAATTGATTTTAATTAAGCAGCCACATAGTAGATACAAAAACTGCGATCGATAAGTATTCAAATGGCGTATTGAAGAAAACACACAAGGTTCATTGTCGTAGAGATTCAACAATACAATTTCTTATAACAAGTTCGTTCATTTTCAATACAAGGCAGTGCACATAGGCAAATACATTTGAACATATCATAATATATGTAATTAACAGCGAAAACTTCACATAAACACTCCAAATTCTAGCATCCGTCGAGTCATCATGTTAGTTTACGCATAATCGTCAGAGCCGAAGTCGTTGCCACGAGTTTGCAAGCTGCTCTGCAGCCTTTCATTTTGCAACGCAACAGAATTGCATAGAGTCACCAGCAATCGGCAACTAATTATCTAACAGAAATAGTTAATTTCGAACATCGTCTTCGCGAACGAAGGGAGTTTCCTAATTTATGAAAGGAAATTAATTAGAAAGAATAGTACGAGAACATAAGAGTATTACTAACATACGTATATGTACATATGTACTCCTAGTCTTGCCATTAGTTCGGTTACAAGTTCAGGCCGTTATAAAAATTAAATAAGAATGCATTTCTTAAAAGATATAATTTTATTTAATATATGCTACATTTTAAAAGTTTTATTCGAAATGGTCACCTTTTGCTTTCACAATAGCTCTCTAACAATTAGGCCATTGATTCATAGCAGCAGGCACGGTTTCTATTGGTAGTAACGACGCTGCTCAACCAAAGCTTCTTTGAAACTATCCAAATTTCTGTGGGGTATTCAACAGGCCATGTATATTAAAATATCAACAATGGAAATTGCTTCTTCTGTGAAAAGTATATTTTCACGGCCGTTGAGAGCGTGCCTCTGAAGAGGCCCCTTGCGTCTGTTGAGGCTAATTTGCTTCAAGCGCGTGACCAGTTGATCTTCATCTAGAGATAATCTCGAATAAGTCTTTACATTAATCTGGTTGAAACATCCATTTCCATCGACATAATTTTATAATTTCTAAGGGGATTTCTAGGAATGCGTTGGCGAATACTTTGTATACTCTTGCAACTAGTTGCTACAGTGTATTATAGTTTTGTTCACCTAACGGTTATACGTACCACCTAAAACTAATCGAGATAACTATATATGTATATATATATATATATATAAAATCAGGGTGACGAGAAAAGTTGAAATCCAGTTGACTGTCTGTCCGTCCATCCGTCCGGAGGTTTACTTGAGTAAAAATTGAGATATCTTGATGAAATTTGGTATACAGGTTGCTTAGTAAAAAAAATCGAGTTTGTAGATTTGCGTAATCGGACCATTGCCACGACCGATTTCGATGAAATTTAGAACATGCTGTCAAAATGAGCGAAATCGGCCAATAACCACGCTTACTTCTCATATAACCCAATTTTAAATTCCACTTGATTCTTTTACTTTCCAGTACAGAAATCAAGAAGCAATTAATATAATGGCATTAAACTTTGCACAAAGAATGCCTTTAGTATGTGCATTTTTATGTCAAAAAAATTGTTCTAATCCAAACAAACTTGTTCAAGACCCTAAACACCGAATGTGTGGACCCTAGTACCTATAGTTGACTTTTATTCGAAAATATCGGTCGATAGAATATAGAAATTCAGATAGAATCCTTTTCCTGCAGTTTCCTGAACTCTAGATACCTAATATAAATATTTTCGAACGTTCTGGTGATTTTATGCTGGATATATTACGTATTTGACTCATTGTTTATCATTTGCCTCAAATGAATACAATTGGGCTAAAACTTCTTGACTACGTATAATGATTTTGATTATATTTTTAACAAATCTCATGCCGAATATAAGTATATGTACGTATGTCAATGTGTAAGTATATACAGAATTGCTTAGATTCCGATCCTCTGATCGACGGTTTACATCTGAAGGTATATTCCTGGCTTTGATTCCAGCAAGTTGCAAGAGTATAAAATGTTCGGTTGCACCCGAACTTAGCCCTTTCTTACTTGTTTTAATCTATCTTTCACCCATTGCCTAGTATTTTAAAAGAAGGTTGATGAGTACTGGAGTGGTTATTGTATTTATAACTTGTTTCATGGAAGTAAAAGGTATTTAAATTGTTTATGTTCTTTTGTAGTAATGGAGAGTATTTATATTTTGCTTAGAATATTAAATCTGAGCCTTCCGAACACAGTTTGTTACAGTTACCTGGATCGTAAAACAGAGGTGGAGTTCCGAGATGTAGGGGAAGCTGGCGTACCTTTGACACCTTTTTTTTGAAATAAAATTTCTCGAAATGTGTTTGAATTGTCATCAAATAAGTTGTTACCTGCTTTAGAGCAATTATTCGGCTTTGTAATATTGCCGGAGTTTTTTTTTCAGCGACTCCCTTTTACACTTTAATTTACAGTTTAAAAAAAAAGCCATTTTGTCAAATGTGCCCCTGTCACGGGGTACATTTGACTTTAGGAGGGGAACATTTGACACCTACATGCATATTTAAAACAATTTTGTGTTGTCTTTGAATTAAAATAAACCAGCATTTTGTATATAAACTCATTTTACTTTAAATTTGGAAAGCAAAAAATATTTCATTTACAAGTTTTGAATTAAAAGAAAAGAAAAATTTAAAGGAAATGAATTATAAGTTTTGATAAAAAATTATTTTATATAATACTTTGATAAGTCCAGTTTAAAAATGTATTTTGTACGACACCGTGAAGTTGAAGCAGGATTTTTAGGGACTGGCAACTTCAGCTCTATTTCACTGCGCATAATTATAGCCAAATCTTCAATTTCTGGATTAACAAAAGCCAAACTTGAAGGAGATGTCTTTCGGAAAAATTTGATGTTATAAGTGCAGTTGCCAAACGTTTCTATTATTTGACCTACATAGAAAACGGTGTTTTTGATGTTTTCTTGGAATTTTACCAGAACGTAGTCTCCCGCAGTCAAATTATCATCATCAATTATTTTGTGTGTCTCTAAATCATCTGCCCGGGATTCAAGGTAACCTTCATCATCAGGAGGGAATCCATTAGAGTCAATTGTGTCAGACGAAAGGAAGATTCGATTTTCAGTTGAGGTTTTCTTTTTGGTTTCACTTTTTAACCTGCTGTGTTCTCTTCTGTGAAAACTTGAGAGTGCGCATGGCGGTTTTAAAATTTTCCTTTATAGTAGTAAGCTGCTCAATCCTTATTTTTTCAGTTGAAGAAGTAAGGATTCGGGAAGTTCCACTTCTCGAAGATTTCGTGGATGCATGCAGCGGCGATATAGGCCTAACTGATTCTGGCGTAGTACATGGTGAATTATGATTTAGGTTGCTTTGTGGATTTTTTGTAGCATTTTGTGATGAATTCATATCATCTGATCTATCAGGATGAACGCGTTCAACTTCCTCATCTGTTACAGACTCCAGCGCAAATGTTTCATCTTGAAAAACCTGGGTATTGAGAGGACAATTTCCTGTTGCTTTGAATCCGTTCATTATGCTTTCTGGGGAAAATGCTCTTTGAAATGGTTGTTGAGTTAAGATGCCGATATCATATATACTGATTTGTTTTCCAGGATTTGTGGTTAAAAAATCGTTAAAGGCTTTGCGGCAAAATTGCTTAAAGGGTCCGAAAACTGATACATCCAATGGTTGTAGACGATGGGATGTATGTGGAGGAAAAGAAAGTAATACAATTCCAGCCTTGGCGCAATAATTAATGCTTTCCAAACTGCAATGTGACGCATGATTATCAAGCAGAATTAGAATTGGGTTTTCAAATGAACAGTTCGTAAAGTTTTTAATGTGTTTCAGCACATTTGCAAAAAGTTCGGAAATTTTGTATTCAATATCAACGAACCGGGCATGCATCCACTTCCGAATCTTTCACTGAAACGTACACGAGGAAATATATAAGCCGGAGGCAAACGATTTCCGCAAGCGTTAACTATGCCAACGATTGTAACCAAGCTGCCGCGCTCAGCGGAAGATGCTTGAGAAACAGAACGTTGTCCTCTTGCAGCACAAATCTAGAGAAGAAATATGTTATTTAAAGACATTAACGTGTATTTCCAATCAGGCTAAAAATACGACTAAATGTATAAGCCTATCTTACCTTAATAGGCTCCATCACGGTAGTTAAACCACTTTCGTCCCAATTATAGATATCTTTTGGCTGAAATGAGTACTTTTCAAAGAACGTAGTAAGGTTTTTGAAAAAACTTTCCACTGCTGATTTAGTAAAACCGCGTAATCTTGCCAAACTGATCTTTTCAGGTTTACGAAGAGATATAGAATCATTTCTTTTAAGAAATCCGTAAAGCCAATCGTCTCCAGCTTCTTTGGATTTTTCCCAGGCAGTTGGAGTAACCAAATTTTTAACTTTAGCGTAATCATATGCAAACTTTTTTAAAGTTTGATAAGTTAAGCCGTAAGAATTTCTTGACGTAATCACAAATATCGGTTTCTTGTTGCTTATTAAATGTCTGGCGAGATGTGAATTTCGATTGAAATTTAAAATAATCACCGGAGCTGCTATCATTGCCAGAATCTGAAAGATTGCCAGAAGGTGCCTTATGTTTTAAACGCATGATTAGAGTTGTTCTATTTATTCCGTATTTGATGGCAGCTGTAGTTTGCGTTTCAGTCCCATTTCTGATATCCGTTATTGCCTTTCTAATATTATCTTCATTTATGGCACACCGATTAGTCTTTTTTTTGTAATTGCGTACCATTTTCCTGCTGAATATCAACACTAAATTGCATAAAGTGCATTCATTACATAGTCAAAACAGAGACGGGGTACCCCATTCAAAAATGTCAAATGTACCCCAACTGAGTTTACTTTAGAAATTTCAATTTTCTTACCTTTTCAATGCTTTTATTCTTAAATTTCCAAATCTTTTCAAAATTATTCAGAATAATACTAGTTAAGTTCACTTAACACTTTAAAATGGTGTTCAATTGACTTCACAAATGTCTTGCATATCACTGCCACAAAATAACACAGAACGCAGAGAAAAGAGAAAAACACGTGTTGCTTCACCAAAATGTATAAACACTAACTGGTAAACTTCAACATATTGAATAAAATCAATTACTTCACCATTCCCAATTTATAAATGCGATTAATTTTACTGGCTTGACTTCGAAAAGGCCATAGTCAAATGTGCCCCAAAGTCAAAGGTACCCCAGTTTCCCTACGTTTCTATGAACGAAAGCACAACTTTTATTCCTGCTAATAATATTTAATTGGATACTTTCGGACAGATTTCAAAAAGAATGCATATGCATACATACATACACATGTACCTCACAGTGCATACGCCCAAAAGTTCTAAGCACGGACTGAAATCGGTAAAATCGAAGTAGTGTAAGTTAACATTAAATTTGCGCTCACTCGAATATTTTTAAGAAACCATGTATTCTTCCTAAGCTTGACGTCCATGGACTAAAAATATTTGTTGCTGTTTTACCGTGTTTTAAGCTAAGATTAGTGAAATGTAATAATACTTGAGAGAGTGTGTCAAATAATCATACTTTTTCGTTTAATGTAAAGAAGTTTTTATTAAAACAAAATCAGCGATCTATCCATTTTATTATTTACCTTAAACATTTAATTTATGCCAGTATATTCGTGTGTATGTGAGCTCTTCTCACACCTTTCCTTACCCTCAACTTCCAATCGCCGTCTCACAATCCATCATTCTTTCCCCAGCATGATTTCCACATCGCATGCACCTGCTCGGTGCTCTGTCAGGGGTACGTACTTTAGTGTTCATTATCAAGACTTTTGTTCCTTTTCGAATTTCCACAAAACCAATGCACGTAGGCTCGGTGTAACATAACTTGTCGGTGGCGAAGGTTGAAACGCAGACACAAATGTGCTTCTTCAAAGCGTACCCGCACACACGCACACACATATGGATCTGTGCTTGAGTACATTTTCAGCTGCTGCAAAATTTCTTACAACATTTATGAATAAGTGCCTGCGCACAGCATTCACTCTATTTGTTTACTTTTATCTGAAAACGCTTCTCGGCCGGCGACGCGAGTGCAAATACATTGAACTAATACTAATGTGGATGAAAACATGTGTATATGTACATACTTTTATGCATATATGTATGTATGTATGTATATGTATGTACATACGCATGTGCCCCGTTAGCACATTTATAAGCACTTTTTGAATTGCTCTCGGTGGGTCAGGTCGTGTTTTTGAATTGCCTTTAAATTGGTTTTGTAGTTATTGAGTTTTGTTATTATTGTTTTTGTTGGAACATTCAACATAGAAACATATGGTTCGTCGAAAGTTTTAAGTGGAATCGATTCTGCTTTTTCTCGGTTTTTTGAGCAGGGTTCTGGCAAAGATACCTTCAACAACAACAGTGACGTTGGAAATCTCACTATGCGTTTTGTGCTCTTTGGTGTTCTTTGCCAAACGCCATGTTGTATTTTATTATTTGCACTTTTTGCCAACAAAGTTCTTCTTATTCATAAACACTCATACTCCCCTAATCATTATCATAATCATGTATACATGTATGTAAATTGATTAACAACATTGTTAAGAGTAATTGTCAACAAATGACTTTCATTATCAGTTTATTTTGCAACACGCCAGTAGTGTTTTATGTGCAAAAGTCATGATGGTCACAAAAAAATTAATTAATTAAAGAAAAAACTGAAATTTTGGATAAACTAGAAAGTGATGTATTGATTATAATGTTCACAAGTCGGCAATAACGAGAAGAAAAAAGCTTGTATACTTAAATATGCCACAAATACGGAAGCTGAGCCAGGAAAACGGCAAACCTCAAAATCTTGTGAATACCCAAGAATGGAAAAGGCTCTCTAAAAGTGGCTTTTGAAATATCGTCAAAGCAGAAACTCGCAAGCTCCATGAGAAAATAAAAGAAAAGACAGGATGTTTTCATGCAAGTAATGGTTCGGTATCTAATTTCAAAAAGCGATTTGGCCTCCGCCACTTCAAAATTGGTGGAGAGAAGCTTTCCAATAAGACAGCGTCCGTCGATCCATTTGTAATATATTTAATTGTTTTAGAAATAAAATCAAGGAGCTTGATCTTTCTGCAGAAAAAATTTATAATGCCGATGAGTCCGGATTGTTTTTCAGGCAGATACCAGATTAAACGTTGAAAATAAACGCGCAATCCTTGCATGAATGCTCCAAGAACTTGCACCAAATGATTCGTTCACAAATGAATGGATGCACGAAAGTGTTGTTTATCAAGAAGTGGATAAAGAAGCCGAAGAAATTGAAAATTCTGATGATAGTGAAGTGGATGTTATTCCACCTCGTAAAATAAAAGGCTCAGTTGCTATGCAATCTTTAACACATGCATTCAGTGAGCTGAGGAAAACGATATTCCAATAAAAGACATTATATTTCTGAACGAGCTTTGTGAAAAGGCTATAATAAAACCCCTTAATAAGAAGAAAGTGCAGCCAACAATATCCGATATGTTTAAAAAATAAAAATTTTAATAAAAAAATAAGCTTTCTATATCATAAAACGATTTTCATTTGTCATATTTCTTGTTATATATTTTTCCTCGCTGGGTACAACAATCTCAATAAGTAAGAGCAACTACCTAGATTTTCTATTAGTTGCGATTACCGAGTTCGTACTGTGCCACACTTTTTCTATATTTTCCTAATAAATGTAATTTAATAAGAGTTTGTCGCTATTGCGTACAGTATAGATATTATCTTGCCTCTTCTAACTCGTTCTTACAGATGCATAGCAACATGCAACACATACACATTCACACATAGTCGTTCGGTGGTTTCGTTCATGGTCACCAAAGCTATGCTCAAAGCCACTTGGGGGTCGGCCCCCTACTAAAAAGTAGCAGATTAGTTCCGAAATAAGTTGAAACGAATAAGCAACCCCCAACGAAGAGCAGCAGGAGGGGAGGAAGCGGTATAAGACCAGCAAAACCGATGGTGTTCCTTGTAACAGTGACCAATCGACGGCACCTCTTAGAATTTGGTGGATTAATATGAAGGGGCATAAAAAATAATAAAAAAATTCAGGCGCGATGTACCCATGATAGAAGGCTTCCTAGTCAGCGTCTGTTTGCCAAGACATGTATGTGCGGTTGGTATAACAACCTGACCGGTTGCACCCGCCGCAGTAGTACCTAATGTGACCTTCCACTGGTGAGGTGGCAGCCGCGTGTTGTATTAGTAAAAGTCCACTCTTTTTCTTTCAATTTCGACACGCACCCTACGTATGATGGAGAAAGCCGATCAATAGTGGATTTAGAGTCAAAGCTGAGCCCTTTGGATGTGCACCAATACCTATGCCATCACCAAAACAGGTGCTTACCATGGAAAAGCCCGTAAAAGGTGCCCGCAGAGTGGACGCTTAAAGCCAAACCCAGCGCATTTTCTCATTTATGCAATACGCGAGCGTAAAACTGACGGATGCGGGAAATAAGTGTCAGAGTTGCGAAAATTTTCAAACAAAATCGAACAGGCAGCGCAGAGTGGAAACTGAACGAAGCCGAACATAAAGCTGATATACATATGTATATTCATGCATACAGATAAGTTCATCCCTTTTTGTATTTATCTATGACATCCGTATTTTGTTTTAATGTTTAGCACAGAGCTGGAAACAATATATTCTTGATTTGAGAAATCCAAGCTTTTATGTTGACATGATTTAGAACAAATAAAGTTACCAGATTAAAAAGCAAACATGTAGCAGTATATTTGCAAAATAGGCGTGTAATTCAACGCTTAATATCGCACCCTCTTTGCGGAACCTAAAACCGATCAGCACTGATCAAAATCAGCTTTACTCTCGTCTACTCCGCAAGCACCGCAAAGCGAAATCGCCACAATAGTGTGCTAATGGAAGCAATGCGCCTTCCACAACGATCGATCAGTAACCAGATCCGGGCCTTACTCAGCTCGGTGACCAAACGCCACGAACACGCCAAAAGCGAGTTCAAAAGATGCAAAGAAAGCAACCGAAATAATACGCAAAAGAGACTTCACGAGGATGAGCAGCTGACGCAAAAGATCCCGACTAAAAAGAAAACCAATCAAGGAGAGTTGCAAAAAAAAAATACCATTGCATGCAGAAGGGAAGAACATTCTTATGAAAGTAAACCATGATGCAGAGAAAAAATGGATGGAATTAGTTTAAACGTAAAACACCAAATCAGAAGAGGAAGACAGCTTATGACAAACACGGGTGATATGAAAAGGAGATATACAAGGTGTGAGGCGATCAGGCGCAGATAAAAGACCTCGATCGGTGGAAATCGGCGACCTAGACGAAGTCAAGAAAGATATAGTCGCGACAATCCGATTACTAATTAAAAAGCTAAGCTCCGTCATATTCTCTCATAATAAAGCGAATTGCTAGACGCATTGCTGCTTAATAGTGGTGGCAGAAATACCTTGAAAAGAATGGTCGTCGATAAATGAAATATTTTACGTTCGCTAGTTGAAAAGTGTGCAACTTCTATATAGTGCATATGTATAGCGATAACCTTGACATTATGCTGGAAGTCATCGATTTAGAGTGATAAGCTGATATGCTGGAAAAGCACGTAAGTAAATCCCGCGCCGCTGTCATCTGTAGAAAAAGACAACACATAGTTTTGCCGAAGGTCCTCATACTGATGGAACGAATATATTAGCACACTAAGAAGCGGGTGACATAAAACGAGACGCTTTTCCAAAAGAGTCAAACTACGCCGAAGCACACAAGACTGTGCGGATGCTACAAGAGAGAACGCGATGGGGGTGAGAATCAGTGTGGTGATGTGTATGCAATAGTCATGGCGAAGGTCAAAAAAATCCAAGCTTCAACTTGTGCTTCTTCTCTTTTATTGACGCTTACGCGGTTATAGCCGAGTTTACAACAGAGCACCAGTCGTTATTCATTTTCGCTGTTTGGGGCCAATTGGAGATTCCAAGCGAAGCTACACCTTTTGTTTCAAACGGAGTTGAGGTCTTCCTCTTCCTTTGCTTAGCCCGGCGAAAAGTGCGTCGAATACTTTCAGAGCTGAATTGTTTTCGTCCATTCGGACGACATGACCTTGCCAGCGTAGCCGCTGTCTTTTAATTCACTTAACTATGTCAATGTCGCCGTATATCTCATACAGCTCATTGTTCCATCGAATTCGATATTCATCGTGTCTTATGCGCAAAGGACCATAA
The DNA here is from genome assembly GCA_037783105.1 of Bactrocera zonata. Taxonomy (NCBI): domain Eukaryota; kingdom Metazoa; phylum Arthropoda; class Insecta; order Diptera; family Tephritidae; genus Bactrocera; species Bactrocera zonata. The sequence goes on from JBAWJQ010004716.1 coordinate 101,854, forward strand.
ATCTTCCGCAGAACCTTTCTCTCGTCCATGCCTCTGCTCCTTATAGCAGGACGGAAATAATGAGTGACTATAGAGCTTTGTTCGTCGAGAGAGGACTTAACTTTTCAATTACCTAGTCGGTCCGAAGTAGCACCTGTTGGCAAGAGATATTCTGGCATTGTTGTTTCTGTTTATACTGGTTCGAAGATAAACGAAGAGGGAGCCTAGTCACGAATGCGACGACTGTTTGTTTGATGACAGGAAATATTTCGTTTGGCACTCGTTCACTTCCAAACCTATTTCCTTTCCATTCTGCACACTCTTTTGGAAGATTGTATCTTCTCTATTTAGTTTGCGGCTCGAATTATTTTCTCTAAAAGTAGATTGAGGAAGTCGCACGAAAGGTAGTCGCCTTGTCTGAAATCTTATTTGGTATCGAATGGCTCGGAGACGTCCTTTCCGATCCTGACGGAGCTTTTGGTATTGCTCAACGTGAGTTTAAACAGACGTATTACTTTTGTGGGGATACCAAATTCAGACATCGTGGTATAAAAGCAGCTACTTTTCGTGCTGTCAAAAGCAGCTTGGAAATCGCCGAAGAGGTGGTGCGTGCGAATTCTCTTTTCACGTGTAATTGTTATTCAAACGTCTTCATGGTCGGGATATGGAACGTTTGCTTCACCGTCATCGATTGGGGAATGCGAACCATTCTCTTGGCATTCTACTTTCACTGCCATTCAGCAGGTTGGAGAATAATTTTATTATGGCCTCCATAATTTTAGAATGCTCTGAACATCAGACACTAGATCACCTCTGGAAGTTCTAAAAGAGTATGATCCGGTCTTGAAACCTTCTGTTAGTCGATGCATCCCTGGCAGCTCTTATAGGTGCGCTCAAAGCGTTGATAGAAGTCATCTTCCATGGCCACTGTAGTAAATGCAACAAGGGCCTACTCGTCTCAGTCCATGGCTATGTAAATGTCCATGTCCCGTCCATCGCTATTCTTGGACGGCAGTATTGTCAACTACCCAGAGGATACTTGGTTTAAGGCCAGAAGTCGTGAACTGCTTAATCCATATGTATGTAAAGGAATCGTTTCTGGTCACTCCCAAGTGAATGGTAATCAGAGAATTTTCCTCACTCAGCGCCGTCCGAAAAATACGATACTTTTTAAATTTTTTACAAACATAATGTCTCTTTCAAATGAGTAACTAATTTAGAACTGAAAGAATGTACTGCTGAAATGCTTGGATCGTGATGCAAATGATCTGGAACGAAAAATGTGTAATTTTTTTATTACATTTTGGTATGTCCTCAACAAGAAGGTCCAAAAATTGTTGAATTGATAGAAAATCTATTTTTAATTCGCACCTGAAAAAACAAAAAAAAATTAAAACATATTTTATAAATTTATGTTATCTTTTATAATCTGTGTATACATATAAATATGTATGTGTTATTGATTTATATTTATTTAAAATTACCATACGTTACGATCGATTTTTTATTTGAAATTATTCATTAAACATTTATTACATTTTACATGTGCAGTAAGTAAATAAATAAATTTGTTTTGATAGTAAATTTGAAGAGTACTTTGATTCAATTACCTTTTGAACGGACATATCTGTGCTTGACCATAATTGAAACCGTATTTGTGTTCCTCCATTGTTTTTTGACTAGAGATATTTCTATGAGTTCATAGTTTGGACAATTTTTGTGATAATCCCCATTCTCGCTCACACTTTCGGGGGATTCTTTGCAACTGAAAACCAGCCGAAGTTTTCAAATTTCGCTTTCCAATTCACACTAACTAATATTCTTTATTATAGACATGTGATTTTTCTTATACTTAATTCTAAATTCTAAAGAATTACAACAAGAGTTCGCTCTTGGCATTGTGAATTGTACACACTTTGTCGATTTAGAACAAACAATTTAACAAAAAAAATTATAGCGAAAAACCGAACTTTTACTTGTTGCTTTTTGGAATATTACTGGCCAGATATCGTCCCTTCAGATCGGTGCCAGTTGAAGACACGCAAGAGAAACACTGTGAATTGTGCTAAATATAAGCGAAACCGATTTGGTCTGTTTAGAGGAGATTAATATACTCCAAGATCGTGCAAAAAATATTATATCTTTTTAGTTTCCCTATATTTTTGTCATTCTCATAAAATTTATAAACAGTTCAAGAGCTCAAACATCGGTTTGAATCTACCACCTACCTGACGCCATTTCAGAAATGATTATTTCATGACAACTTATGTATGTACATATGTATACTCACACAAAATTTTGCCAACCTTAATGGCAATAGATTTGACAGATGGTTGGCAATAGCTATTGCCTGTGGAGATGCGGAGTTAATTATTCTCTCACTCCGTGCTATTCCATTGAACTTCCTGGCATAGGTCAGTCCGGTCTGCAGCCTCACCAACCATATGTTTCAAGTGACTTTTATTTTCTTTTTCTCTTTGTTTCGTATACGATTCCGAGCTCAGCAGCAGTTCTTCATATATAATTATGCACATACAGACACAAAAATAGGGGTTTTTTCAGAGCAAATGCCTTTGAGCACAAATACGCTCTTCGCCGGCAAAGTCATTATTAGCGACAATTGTGTGCATTTTTTGTTGTTATCAAAGTCGTTTTTTTCATATTAGAGAGTAGTTCATATGTCATTGTACAAATGCAGACTCAGCTTCGAGACTCACAAATGTCCGCAACAGTGAAACTGGTCGCTCTCGGTTTCAACACCGGCTTCTCGGGTTGCAGTTTTACCACGCCCGTGTACTGCGCAGGTGCATGGAAAGCGCTGAATATGCTCCGTTGTAATCTTTTAACTAGGGGTCTATTTATTTACATATCAGAATATATGTATATCTTGGAAATTCGGGAGTGTTTTCCAATGAACCTGAATTTTTTGATTATCCCACGAAAGTAGTTTAACAGTCACCGCTCCTAACACTAATAAGCGTCTAAGTGCATACATACATATGTACGTATGTATGTATAAGTTACCAAGTTACCGACATTCTCATATTTTGTATCTATGTACATATGTACATACGTTACTACACTACACTGTTAAAGCAAAGCTGTGCACAACACATAAATGAAATAATCATTTAAAATGATAAATTCTCAATACTTTCATGACTATTTTTAATGTGCTGCAAACTATTAGGAATTAGGGTAATGGACTGTAAATCATATATACATATGACTTTTATTATCTCCAGCTCGACTTTCAGACCATTGAGGCGTCCTTTGATTATGTGTGGTGTTCAAGAGCTCAAGGGTAATGTCAATTGTTTTTTCTTGTATAAAACAAAGTAATATTGCATGAAATTAAAAGTAAATAAAAAGTAAAAAATTGAAAAATGAATATTTGTGGATCTAATTTCAAATGGTTTGGATTGTACTTATTCGCGCTGAACAGCGTCAAACAAAAAGAAAAACCTCTCTTTAGATTTAGGGAAGAGCAATTTAAATTGAGTAATTTAACTTATTTCGTTTAGTAAATTAATGAAGTTATAATTGATGTTCAAAATTGAGAAGAAAGATATACAGTGACTCACACGTCTAACCGGATACGTGCATTGCCAATGATGGCACCATCCAATCACAAAGTAAAAATCTTAAGAATATTACATATGATACATCAAATTAAAGGGAAAATCTTCTATTTTATTTTTGGAAACTTAAAAGTAGTAATAAATTTATTCACTGCGTAAAATTTAGAGAAATAACTGACAACATAAAAAATTCGTTCCACACAACTAACCGGATTTTTTAAAAAGCTAATGATTACATATATTTGGTATCATATCTTTTTGCAGATAAAACTGTCTTCTGTGTCGCCTTGGTATAGAGGCGACAAGTTTTTGAAAAAATTCTGGTGGTATTGCCTTCCAAGCCTCCAAAATAACCGTTTTGAGCCCAGCAACATTGGAATACTACCTTTGGTACACTTTTCGACTGACTTCTTGCCATGTGTGCTTAATAACGTTCAGATCTGGGATTGGGCAGGTATACCCAGTACATGAGGGCAATTGTATATTAACCAAGTATGAGCAATCTCCGATTTGTGCTTCGGATCGTTGTCTTGGTAAAATATAAAATTGTCTTTAACTCCCAATGTGACACATGACAGCTTTAAATGTGCCTTTATAATGTCGATATATTGGAAACGATCCATAATACCTTGCCCAAAATGAGGGTTGCCCGTTTCTTTAGCCGATATACATCCTCAAACCATTACTGACCCACCACCGTGCTTAAGTGTTGCCCTAGTATGTTTTGGCAAGTAAGCTTCGTTGGGACGCCGCCATACAAAACTTCAGCCATTTGATCCCTGCAAGTTAAACCTGATATCGTGTTTGAAAAGAACCTTAAAAAAGCAGTAATAATACTGTTTTAAGATTACTAAATCAAAATTATGCCATTTTCCCTTTGCCAAAACTTATCAGGCCTTTTCAAATGCAATTTTGCTAATTCTAGACTTTTCTTTTTATTTTTTTCGAATATGTACGGCTTTTTTACAACTGCTCTACCATGTAAATCGAAGATTCTAAGTGTGCCGCGAAATGTTTCGACTGAAACCTTCTTCCCTTTTTCATTTTCCAATATGTTTCTTACATTTTCCGCCGAGGAAAAGGGATTTTTTTCAACAATTTTGAGAATAAACTTTTCTTCGGCTTGTGTTAGCTTCTTTCCTTGATCAGCTCCACTAATATTATTGATACTATTTTCCTTCTCAAACTTTTTTATGATATCGAAGATAGTTGAAGTACTCCTTTTCACAATCTCCGAAATATCTTTAATGGTTTTTCCTTCTTCCCGTAACTGAATAATTAGCTTTAGAATTTCGATACAAGAATGAGTACGCGGGGATGTCATATTGTCGTGTGGCTTACTCACAGACTTACCGATAACTAACGGGTGATTTTTTTGAGGTTAGGATTTTCATGCAGTAGTATTTGACAGATCACGTGGGATGTCAGACATGGTGTCAAAGAGAAAGATGCTCAGTATGCTTTGACATTTCATCATGAATAGACTTACTAACGAGCAACGCTTGCAAATCATTGAATTTTATTACCAAAATCAGTGTTCGGTTCGAAATGTGTTTCGCGTCCGTGTCCGATGAGCGATGAGGCTCATTTCTGGTTGAATGGCTACGTAAATAAGCAAAATTGCCGCATTTGGGGTGAAGAGCAACCAGAAGCCGTTCAAGAACTGCCCATGCATCCCGAAAAATGCACTGTTTGGTGTGGTTTGTACGCTGGTGGAATCATTGGACCGTATTTTTTCAAAGATGCTGTTGGACGCAACGTTACGGTGAATGGCGATCGCTATCGTTCGATGCTAACAAACTTTTTGTTGCCAAAAATGGAAGAACTGAACTTGGTTGACATGTGGTTTCAACAAGATGGCGCTACATGCCACACAGCTCGCGATTCTATGGCCATTTTGAGGGAAAACTTCGGACAACAATTCATCTCAAGAAATGGACCCGTAAGTTGGCCACCAAGATCATGCGATTTAACGCCTTTAGACTATTTTTTGTGGGGCTACGTCAAGTCTAAAGTCTACAGAAATAAGCCAGCAACTATTCCAGCTTTGGAAGACAACATTTCCGAAGAAATTCGGGCTATTCCGGCCGAAATGCTCGAAAAAGTTGCCCAAAATTGGACTTTCCGAATGGACCACCTAAGACGCAGCCGCGGTCAACATTTAAATGAAATTATCTTCAAAAAGTAAATGTCATGAACCAATCTAACGTTTCAAATAAAGAACCGATGAGATTTTGCAAATTTTATGCGTTTTTTTTTTTTAAAAAGTTATCAAGCTCTTAAAAAATCACCCTTTACTAATGTGCAGAAAAGAAGACTCAGTGTTTATTCTAGTGGAATTCCACAACGATTAGAAGTACCGTGACTTGTAGAAGGTTACTTCTTATAATTTTCCGGTTAGTTGTGTGAAACGAATTTTGTATGTTGCGAGTTATTTCTATAAATTTTACGCAGTGAATAAAATTATTACTATTTTTAAGTTTCCAAAAATAAAATAGAAGATTTTCCCTTTAATTTGATGTATCATATGTATCATTTTTAAGATGTTCACTATATGATTGGACGATGTCATCATTGGCAATGCACGCGTCCGGTTAGACGTGTGAGTCACTGTATGATAAAAAAAAAGTAAGTCCGATTTTAATCATTTTCAAGAAGGGGTTAAATTTTATAATGGATTTCGTAAGAATAAAAAAGATGTTGATTTTTTAACTTTCAACAATAAAATTTATGCTGCAACACGCAGCTTTTATAAAGTTTGTTGTGTGCAAAGAACCTAAACTTGACTACCTTAGTTGTTACTAAGCTTTAACCTTATTTTTGATGAAGAGATTGACGAAAATTCTAAAATCCAACTAAAACAGTTAATTTGGCATACGCGGGAAATGTATTTTCAGTGAAATTCATTATCATTGAGAAGTAAATAGTTTTTTTTTTCTTTATCATTTAAAGAAGTGTCTTAGCAGTACAAAAACAGGCAACAATGAAAAAAGAATTTATATTCAATTCACTAAAGCGTTTTCTTTTCTCACAAAAATCATGTATGCTCTATGCTCGGGTTGTCAAAGTTGCCTGTTCTTTTCTCAACATGTTTTTCGGGTCGATTGTTCTCTACTCAAAGTGTCGCCTTCTAACCAGACAAAAGTGCTAAACGTAAGAGGAAGTTGCTCAGCTGTTATATATTATTTACCTTTTGTGAGTTTTTTTTTTAACGAATTAGGTCAGATTGAGCGAGACGGTATTAAAAACCAGTTATTTACTCAAAGACACTAAAATTAACTTTACTCTTTTATTTAATTAAAGCTTATCAATGCATTTTAACCAACAAAAATTAAAAATATATATTAATAAACCTAGGAACTTCAGTCATTTCTTAAATCTATACAAAATATTTCAAGTTTCTTAACATTTAAAAATATTATAGGAAAGAAAAACGTATATAATATAATAATAACATACAATATGTACTTATACAACTACTGTGATCAAATTGAAAGGTGAATTTTGTCCATTTCATTTCCTTCAAAGTAATCCCCTCTCGCTCCAATACACTTATGCCAACGAATTTTCCAGTCATCATAGCACTTTGAAAAATCGTCCGTAATAATGGGCATCACGCCTTCTTCGATTCAGCTTTTATATCCTCAATTGAATCAAAACGGTGTCCTCGGAGCGATCACGTGAATTTGCTGAAAGCCAGAAGCTACACGAAGGTACAGACGAATGCGGTGGTTGGGGCACGATAATAGTTGAAAATATGGCGAAATGCTCGCGAAACGATCAATGCAGTATGAGATGGTGCATTAGGAGCACTTCTTTGTTCAATAAATTCAGACATAGTAAAAATCGAAGAATTCACTTTTAAAGCCTCACCAAACGGCGCGTATCTCACATACTAATAATTATTTTGACGTGAAATGTAGCATAGATGTCACTAACAGTACTACCAACTTACAGAAAAAATTTTACCGATTCGAAAAACATGCCAAGTATAAATTAAAAAATCACCTTTCAATTTGATCACAGTATTACATATTCCTTTCTAGCATGGTCACTATCATATACTGAATGTTACTTAGCACATCTATCTTCTAGTGGTATCGTCTTTCGCATGTTTCTTCCTTTTTCTCATTTAGTTGCTTTGCCGATCTTCCATCAATAGCAGTGGAAATTTTTTCCCACATTTCTTTTCTGTTCATAGTTGCCTTCATGGGCCCAATTTCTGGAAAATATGTGGTATATTTGTCGAGGAGGAGACCGGTTTCTTGATCCGTCCACACTGAAATGAAAGCATTTGAAGTTGGCTACTTTAAAATTAAGTAAAAACTTACAACAAAAGTATTATAGTTATGTTCATGAAACAGTTGTACGTATCACCTAAAACTAATCGAATTAGATAAAAAAAATTAAGTTCGTAGATGAGCGTAATCGGATCACTGTTACGCCCACAAATCGCCATTAACCGAAAACAGTAATTCTGTGTATCCAAATGGGTGGAATCGGGTTAATACTTTCCTGAGAACCCATATACCTAATATAAAGATTTTCAGACTTCCACGTGACTTAATGCTGGATATATCGGCCAATATTTGAGTTATTTCAATTAAAATGGGAGAGCGTGTATTACTCATAACAGTATATATTTGAGCCTAAAACTGATAAATTTGAGCGAAAACTTGATCAATCCCTATTATAACCATTACTAGGATTTTCGAACATTCGCATGACTAGAGAATAGATAATATCGGAATATATTTGAATAGTTAATGGATAATATCGGGTCGACACTAACTCAACTCCCATATACATATAATGACTTTCGTCCAAGATTTTTGGCAAATTGCCGTTCTCCGGTTGCTACTAAGAGCTCGTCGTGCAGAACACACTCTCCTCTAAGAGCGATATTCAACTATAATTGCGAAATTCGAAAATGTTTATAATCTCCACAACGGAGAAAGGGGCCACCTTCCCGTCAAAAAAAGCCCGTAGACTATTTCCAATAAGACGGTACGCCATCGCATATTTCACGTCTAAACATGAACACATTGCATGCAAAGTTCACGGACTCGTTATGTTGAGAAATGAACTATTCAAATATTGCACATATTGACCAATATATAATGAGACTGGGGGTATCTGAGCTGATTTCTTTACATTTGGCATTGAACCTAAGTATGCTGGGAAAAATAGTTCCCAAGCAACTTTATTAAGATAAAATTTTATCGATATATCCGGCATATAATCCACTATAATAACGATAATACATATATACAAGGTGTGTTCCAAAGTAAACAGGTCTTCTAGAATCTAACGCCCCCCGGTGGCGCCATCTATATGTCGACTGGTGCGTTAGAATCTTCTGTTTTTATCGATTGTCCAGTGAGAATTTCATGACATTTCATATATTGGAAGTGAAGTTATTGCGTTTTAAGCGTCAGTATGTTTGTGTTATCGGTGCGAAAATGAGCTTCGAATAAAGAGCCAACATTCAATTTTGCTTTAAAATTGGTAAAACTTCTACCGAAACGTTTCAATTCATGAATTTCGCAGCAAAGTGATCGTAAGGACATAAATGATGATCAACATGTGGGCCAATCAAAATTCGTTATATCCGTAAATTCCATCGAAACTGTGCGTGAATGCATCAAAAATCAGCCGAAATCATCATTGAAATTCATGGAAATGAAATTGAACATCTCCAAAGCATCGATTTAGCGCATTTTGACCGAACATTTCGTCTTACGAAAGGTGTGCGCAGTTTGTTCCGCACAAATTGACTGACGACCAAAAATTGCTCAGAATCCAACATTTGATTCGACGATTGTGACCGACTATTTGACCAAAAATCGCCATAACCATTAACCACTCCCCGTATTCACCCGATATGGCACCGTGCGACTTCTTCCGTTTCGTAAAAATGCATTTGTCCATGAAAGGAAAGCGTTATGCAGACGTAGAGGCCATTCAAAACATACTGACGGCCATACTGTCCAACGGGCTCGTTCGACATGCCTTTGGACGCAGAAAGCTGTATTGAAGCAGAAGGAGACTATTTTTAATAAAATAAATTGATTTTTCCGAAAAAACCATTTGTTCTGTTTTTTGTTTAAAGTCCTGTTTACTTTGGAAAGCACCTCGTATAAAATTAGGCCAGATGGAGTTATTCATGGATCAATTTTACTTATTTCTTCACCAATTTCATTTGAAATATACTGCAAAGCTCAACCGCAAAAAGTATAACCATACGGAGAAAGTATATCCGGGCACTAAGGAAGATATTACATCTTAATTTGAATAGCATTGATTTCTCAGCATAACCGATATTTCCAGTAAAATTCCAGTCGTAGGCACTAAGATCCTCATATTCGGTATATTAGAGTTAGGAAATTTTTAGTCCGATTTCGACCATTTTAGCACAGGGAAGAAACACGTTAAAAGCACTTATTGTGCTCCACTTTATTGGTCTTATTAATCAATTGAAAGGGGAAAGACTGATAGATTTAAAATTGAGTTATGTGGGAAGTAGGCGTAGTTGTAGTTCGATCTCACGCCGTTATCTAATATTGAGAAGGAATGAAAACCGATTTACTCGAATGAGTATTTTAAAGAAATATACTTCATAATGTTATATTAGGTAGGCGCATGTTGATTGAGACCAGGCGAAGAAATGAAAAAAATTAAATAAAACAATCTAGTTGTAAGAGGAAGTTTCTGGGACCAATAAACCCTTCTAAAAGTAGAATGGATATATCCATTATTATGAGATTATGCAAACGTAGGTAGAGATGTATGGGGATAAGACGATTCTGAAACAATAGGAAGAGATTTCACAGGTGTCAAGAGGGGAATATAAACTACAAATCAGTAAAAAAAATGGAAAATTCTTTAATAATCTTTGTCGAATTGTGGCATGTCGGAACCATCATTTAATGTTTTGTAATTCTAAGCAGTAGAAACATAGTGGAATAAACAAAAAACAACTCTCCAAAGCAATTGTTTTGAATACTCCAATTTGATAACGAAAAAACGTTGAGGGGTTCAATTTGGTCCGTCACGAGGAGACTTGGAGTTCAAGTAACTCTAGCAGTAAGTAAACACTATAAAGAGGCCCTTACTACTCGTACTTATGCGTACGTATGTAAGTATGTACATATGTATGTAGACATTATTGATGAGCTAAAAACGGCAAATGGGTTTCAATGAATTGTTGGCGCTCACACGGCGACTGACAGCCGGCAAACGACGCACATACAAACGAATAGTCCATTGCCGGCTCACTCTGATTATGGGACGGACACACGGCCGCGAAACCACTTAGAGACACTACCGCCACTCCAGCGGTAGTAAAGTTAAGTCAACACAATTATAAGCAAATAGAATTATAAGTAAATATTGACACATGGGCAACTTGTATATCTTATGACTCGATGGAGGAATGCGCGGACGAAAGGTGGTGCCGGAATGTTGAAGTGCGTAAATACGGCACAACAAACAAAGTGCATTTTGTTGGACACACATATGCATGTATGTGTGTGTTTATCTTATTTTTAGTTAAATATATCAGCTAACAAACGCATACGTGTGTGAGTACAAACATACGCGGCGTTGGTATTTTACGGATTACGGTAATTCAGTAAAAGCACACCTTGTTTGTTTTAATCGTTTAGTTTTGTAGCACCGACAATAATATGAGTACTTTTATACCCCGAACATTTTGCAAAACCGTAAGAAAACGGCGGAGTCCTTATGTATGTATTTATATATAAGTATGTAGAAAGGATCAGCGTGACGAGTTGAGCCGATTTAGCGTCTGTATTGTATGTAAGTATAAGCGAACTAATCAATTTTTTAGGATAAAGTTTTGAAACTTTGCATACGTCTTTTTCTTTCCAAGAAGCTGCTTATTTGTCGGAACCACCACAATCGGATCATTATAGCATATAGCTGCCATACAAAGTGAACGATCGGAATAAAGTGCTTGTATGGAAAAGAGCGAGATACTTCCATATCATCAGCTGGGTTAATGTATAAGGCAATTGTGCGATCTTCGAAGAAATTGTGTATATCGGATCAGCATATAGCTGCCAACATACTGGGTGATCACAACCAAATTCTTGTATAGAATTTTTTGTATTTGGGAAGCTTCAGTGCTACCGAAGGGAACGTTTTTTGCGCGTTTGTTATCAGATAAATTCAACTTATTATACATGTGTGGATATGTATGTATTTTGAGCACAACGACAGATTTATAAAGCCTATGCATACACAAAAATTTAGGAAGGAGATACACTCGGTAAATGATACGTAGGTTGCCTTTTATATTTCGAGATTTGGTAACCCTTGTATTGAAATCTTGAAACTCACAACTTTATTGTAAAGTTACACAACCTCAGAACGTTTTGACATGCGACCGCTATTTGCGTTTTGTTTGCAGTAACTAAAAATACTCATGTCCGCTAAAAACAACTTTGGACGTTGATTAACTCAACAAAAGTAAGTCGAAGAACTTAATTCAAATTTTATCAATGAAGCTCAATCGAAGACCAGTGAAGGTCGTGCGATAGCTGTGCTTCGAAATAAGTCTATAACATCGTGCTAGGTGATGAATCGTAGATGTACGCATACGAGCCCGAAAGTAATCAGCGTCGACTGTAGCATCTTAGCATGTGGCAACCATAGCACTAGAACGACGATTTGTTTGCCAGTTGTCTTTTAAGAAATTGAGGAAAAACAACCACCGAAGACGAATCTTTCTGCATTTTTGAGCACTCAAAACATCGATTTGATGAGTCATCCACTGTAACGTCCTAACTTGGCACCGTTTGACTATTTTTATTCCAGTGCGTAAAAAATAAACTAAGAACCCAACATTTTTCGACACCGGAAGAGGAAATTGAAACGTTCTCTTTTGGAGATACCTCAATAAGAGTGGCAGAAGTGCTTCGAGAATTGGTTCAAACTCGTGCAAAAGTGTTTAGATCTTAATGGATAATATTTTGAAAAACAATAAAGCGGCTTTCAGTAGGTAATATTGTTCTCTAAACCAAAAATATAAAAAGCATCCCTCGTATTTACATCTTCGTATACTTTTCAAAAACTTCTAATATTTCCAAGTTAATATGTTATGTGCTCGCTTCTCTAATTGGATGCAGTGCCATGCTATGTGTATTTGTACATATATTGTACATATACATACATATGTGTGTGTTTGTATGTACGAGCATATCGACGTCGAATACATTTTAATTTTAGTGCCAGGGTGGTCAGCCTTAAAATATTTTCTCTGCAATGCCTTCAAAGTTAAGTTTCGATATGTACATATATATTACATATACAAACACATACTTTCATGTACCATATATTTACAACACATCTATATATTATTGATTTCTCATCTTATTTTTATCGACATTTTTTCAACTTCAATTGTCGCTGACTCTCACTCAAAATGAACAGATTGCGATATCATTTTAGCTGTAAACGAGTATAATTACTTCTCTGGGATCGTATGCCTCACACACATACATACACATTTGGCAAAGCTTTGTAATCAAGATTTGGACCGGAATGTTTAACCATTTTATACTTGTAAGTTCACTTCCAGCACACAAAACCTACATACAAGCAGTTTGTATCCATATACATATGTATATGTGGATGTGGGTATATACATACATATATGAAATGTAATAGTGTGCGATTATCTTCCCTTATTCACGTGTACTTTGTGCATATTTGAAGCAACTGGCTAGCAAAGGAAACGCTTGATTGAATTTCAAATTAATTAATTTGATAACCAACCGAGCAAACCAGCGCACACACGGCCAACATAGCGTACTCATGCATATAAGTACATAGGCACAATGTACATATTTACCCCGTTCCACAGCTGTACATAGGTACAAGCACACTAGTTCATATTGGGTAAACTCTCGGTAATAGAAGTTGAAAATTCCTTTTATACAGATTTTCTCTAAAGTGTGATTCGCGTTACCAGAAGTTGGAAAAGTTTGTATATACATATAAGTCTATAAATGTACATATTAGATCGGGTCGATTTTTTTCTATAAAATCGCGTATGAGGAAAATGTTATACGGATCATTCTGAACAACTTTTCCTAATAGATTATGGGTCTAAAACCGGTACCCATCCAGCCAGCGAATTTTAAGGCGAAGTTTAAAAAATTTTAATAATTTTTTTGTATGTGAGATAAGTGATATAATTGTCTGATCCAGCCGATTCCGACAAATACCAATAGAATATCAAAATACACCAACGTGTTAAATTTCATTCCGATATCTCTAAAACTGGCGGACAAATTTTTATAATCCCTAAAAAACTTCGCCTTAAAAATCGCTCGAAACCGATTTTAGATCCATCGTCTTTTCTTCAGTTCAGAATGATCCATAGAACATTTCCCGCTTAGCGATTTTTAAATTTTTTGGCTCCCTGTAAATCGACCAGCTCTAATACATATTCATACACATATATCTTAGCATGGTTACAAATTTACTCCTTTTCGGTTAACACTGCTTGTGAGCAATGATAAATAAATCATTGTTTGAGAGCGCCGAACTTGCTTTATTCCAAAAATGACCGGGAGATCAAGCTTTACTAGTTCAATTGGAATAAAGTCCCCAGAGTTTGGTTGAAAAATAAATTCGTCGGCAGATTTTCCAGAGTGATTAGCACAAAATGCAATCAAAATCAATCAATAGTATGACATTACATTACGAGATCATACATTTTCGGGTCACAATATAATTCATCCACCTTAAGCTCTGCACCTTTATCTCACTTCTTCCAATTTTGCAGGGTTGTGGCCAAATCGAGAAAAAACTCTTCACCAATAAAAAAAGTTGCAAAGGTTGCCATGCAAATACTTGATTTGTATCAGTCAGTTTGAATGGCAGCTACATGCTGGCTGTAGTGGTTCGAACTGAATAGTTTGTTCGCAGATTGTGGCGTTGCCTCGGGCATGATCCATGTAAAATTTCGTGAAGAGACCTAGTCAATTAAAAAAGCTTTCATACAAGCACTCGATTCAGATCGTTCAGTTTGCTTAGCAGATATATGCTATAGTGAAATCGACAATCTCGACAAATGAGCAGCTTCTTAGGAACCACATATGCAAGATTTCAGATTGATATCTTAAAAACAGAGAGACTAGTTCGCATAAACAGACAGTCAGACGGACATGACTTAAAACGACTTAGCCATCACACTGTTAATAAACGAAATAAATTCTTCAGCTCAGCAATCTCCAAAATGATGCATTGACTTTGGAAGACGGTTTCTTTTGCAGTTTATAAGTTTTAACGGGCAATATTAAGAATTTTGCATTCGAGTTCTGAAACTAGAGTGAGATGAAATGCCTTAAAGATATTCAGGATCTCATGATTATGTATGAACTCAAAATATTCGCCAACTGAAGAAATATTTAAATCTTACTTTGTAGTTACATACAAACAGCAAAAAATGGAAGGCAGTGACAGGTAATCGCTGGAGGAATCTAATGCTTTGGTAACTACACACTTTCAACGAAACTCATTGTGAGGAATTTATATTTAACCATGAATTTGTACATGAATAGTTTGCTTTGCTCTACTTCACTTAAGTTCTTTCATCCGTGGAACTACTATTTGTTCCCTTACAGCTAGAAAATATAGACTAAAATTTAACCAGCGTGCGTTTACAGCAAACTTGTCCAAGATCGTGAAAGAAGCCCAGAGGAAAGAATTCAAATGAAAACAAAAAACACTACACAATTATACTTATACCTGTTGGAACTTGTATGAAATAGGTTTCTTCCTGGCTGAAATCTGACAATGAGCAAAAATTCCGGTTATTTGCAAGAAAAAAGGCTGATTGGTGTATTATGTTTTTCATAATAATTGAGAAAAAGGTTACAACTAGTTGAGTTCATTGCAGGGTTCATGGGGTGCGCACCAATATACCAATACGAAAACTGAATTAACTTTTTGAATAAAGATATGTACATAAGTATGTATGTAAGTTTGAAAGCTGCACCTTGGGAATTTTGACGAGTATTTTTTTAGGGCGATTTTTATTATTGTTCTATTGTTCGGTGTTTCCTTTGTTTGCGTTAAGCAATGAAGAAAGAAGCAAATTTTCTTAGTCTACCATTTTCTTCAAATCTTCCATCAGCTGCTAATCAATACCAAGACAATTTCTTTGTCGGATAATTCGTTTTATTTGCTCATTTTAGCAGAGCCACGCTACTTTCCTAAATATAACACCTATTATTTTCACAGACGCACTTTCAGCAGTTCGTGAAATATTCATATGTATAAATTCAGATAATCTGTAAGTAGGGATATTTATTTGTACTTAGTAAATATGAATGCGTCTGTGAGTCTGTTTATCTGCTAACAAAAAGAATCTATCTAGCGTTTTGCAAGTTTTACTTCAATCCTCCGGGTGTTTCTCGTTTCACGCTGTCCCATTCATTAAAGTTTCCGTGACATGTCATTTGAAGCAGCGTTAACACATCCTCTCTTGTTTGTTGTTGTTTCATGAGGGTGCATAAGTGCCGAAATGTGGAATGGTTTCCTTTTAATTGTCAGTTGCTAGTGAAAATAATGTCCTGGTTTTGAGTTTCACATTTATTTGTACCGATAGGAACTCAAACTGTGTCAAGATTTTTTGTAAATAAATTAAGTTAATTGGATACACATACATACATATGTGCCGTTCAAATGTATGTGATTTTGTGACCTCCTGTGTATATAAAAAAAATATTCTTTCGAGGAGTAAAATCACCCTGAATATGGCGATTATTCATCTTCTCAACTTTTCAATTAATATTTACTATTGAAATTTTAGTGTGTTCCTTTTCTGGCAAACTTACTTTGGTACTGTGTTGACCCCTTTAATGTCTGATGGCAAAAACAGTTATTTGTTATGTTCGAACTTTCCGTTGATTTTATCATCAAGTGCAATCTTAACCATGTAGTTTTGTTAGCCATCAGCTGAATATGAATAATGAAAGCGGTCTGAACGCTGATTCGTAATATGAAGGTATCCGTGCATCCAGTTACTTTTCCCTCATGCATCCAATATTTTATATCAACTTAATTAAGGAACCATTTACTAATTAGCATTAGATCACTCGGTTGATTGGTTTTAATTAAAACATACCGGGCTAAGTGCTTTGTAACATACAGATTAATTTAAATACCACAATTTCCAAGAAAGAAAGAAATATTTCCAAAATTTCGAAATATATTATGAAATAAACAAGTAGTTGCTTTGAGACTTAAAAAATAAATAAATCAAGAGAAATGCATAGATACACAATGTAAGCTGAATTTTTATAAAGGGTGATCCATTTCGAGGTTCTCTACTTTTTAAAGAAAAAACAAAGAAACTTCAAATTTCATCCGAATGAACTTTCTTTGGCATTTTTTTTTTTTTTTTTTTTTTTTTTTGAAGATTAGCTCTTTCAAATATTAGCCGCACCTACATCTAGTCTAAGTCTAACGGTGTGATATCACGCGATTTTGGAAACGTGAAAGTGTTCTCTCAATAAATCCATTGATCCATTGAAACCGAATGCCGCCGAGTTTACAAGCTTCAATTACAGATCGGTTATCATGGCACGATGACGGTCGTCATTGACGGCTCCGTTCTCATCGGCTACATCTAGTCTAAGTCTAACGGTGTGATACCACGCGATCTTGGAAACGTGAAAGTGTTATCTCAATAAATCCATTGATTGATGTGATGTGGGTGAAGTGGCGCCGTCTTATTGAAACCCAATGCCGCCGAGATCACAAGCTTCAATTACAGATCGGTTATCATGGCACGATGACGGTCGTCATTGACGGCTCCGTTCTCATCGGCAACATTTTTAAAGAAATATGGATCGATGATTCCACCGGCCCACAAACCAAATCGTTTTTTTTTTTTTATGAAATGTCAGCTATTGAAACTTTTCAGGTTGCTTTTCGACCCAAATGTGGCAAATTTGCTTTTTTACATACCTATTGAGCCAGAAATGGGTCTCATCACTGAGCAAAATTTGCCTAGAAAACGTCGGATCTTCTTGGAACTTTTCAAGAGCCCTTAGACGGAAGCAATGTCTCTTGTGAAGGTCGACTGGCTTCAATAAGAACTGAAGCTGTATTTTGTACGCTTCAATTTAAGATCTCTCGTAAAATGCGCCAAGTCATTCCATAGGTTAGTCCGAGTTGCTGCGAACGGCGCCGAATCGACTCCCCACTGTCTTCATGTACTCTTTTAGCTACGGCTGCTATATTTTCTTCATTGTATTCTGCACGGGGTCTATTCGGTCGAATGTTATACAATAATGAGTGCTGGGTCTCAAGGTGGGTAATGAAAAAATTCACAAGTGATCTGTCAAAAATAAAGCTATTGAAAAAAGTACTTGTACTTGGATCACCCATTATGTATTTAGGTTTGTGGACATATATGTGTATGTATTCGTATGTAAAGGTATGACCCATTTAATCGTAATGACACCAGAAATGCTTACGGCTTAAGAAAAATGCAGTGTACACAAAGCGATAACAAAGTCACCAGCAGACATTCTTACAAAGCAACAACAAAACGAAAGTCGCGCTAATAAATAAGTTGCTTGCACAGCTCCAAATAGGTTGGAACGAGCGCGTGATTAAAGAAGTAAAGCGATTATGGTAAGAGCAAGCAGACAGCGCACAGTTGATGTGCCAAATAGACCAAATGCAATGTACACAAACACATATCTACACAAATACCTATGTATATTAATAAATATATAGTTACATATGTATGTGCAAAGTGACCGGCGAAGGAGATAAATGAGATAAATGAAGAAAAAGGAATAGTTACAGTTTTAGTTATCAATAATATTAACTTACTCTCAAATAGTCACATTGACCGTTTTATGGAGACTTCCCTTTTAAAATTACATTGCCCAAAACAAAAAATGTAAACATACATATGTACAGTGTCGGACAAAATATATTGGACTCATACCTACGAATTACATTATCATTTCCTATTCTCCCAATTATCATTTTAAATATAAACAAATCACACAGATTTAAAGAATTTTAACTATTTTTTTATGAAAACATGCCAAGCCTTAGAAATTGTTTGACTCCATGCCATTTTATACAAAGAAAATTAAACATGTTCAAAATTCAATGCGACAAAACATATTGGAATAATGATTGTTTTTTAATATTTTATAGCATAGCCATTATTTTTAATTACTTCACGGCATCTATTTGGCATAGAAAATATAAGATTGTTAACAACTTCTTGTGGAAAGTTTAACCAGGCTAGTTTTACAGCTTCGAACAATTTGTTTTCATCTCTACTCACTTCTTCTCTGTACATCCTTCTATTTATTATCTCTCAAAGATTCTCAATAGGATTGAGATTCGGCGATTGAGCTGGTCATTTTAGTATTTAATATTTTGACCTCCGACCCAATTTGCATGTACTTTGGGTCGTTGTAGTGTTGGAACGTCCATGAAAGTGGCACATTCACATCGGCATGGGAAAGCATCACGTTCTCAAGGATATCCAACAGATCTAACACCAACCCCGGAAAACATCCCCATTGCATAATGCCATCTCCAACATGCTTAACCATACCTTGGCAGTATTGGGGATCTAGCCTCTTATTTTTTGGTCGGCGAAGTCTTCTCATTCCGTCTGAATATTTCAAATTAATTTGATTCTTCAGTGAAAAGTTTTGTTTTCCAACGTTTCTCTGACCAGTTGATGTGTTCCCGAGCAAATTGTAATCGGCTTAGTCGATTTTTTCTTGAGATAAAAGGCTTTTTACCGGCCCTATAACTTGTTCGTCTACCTGCATACGCTCTTCTTTGGACAGTACGTCTGCTAACTTTCACATTTAAGTGAAGTTGGTAAGTTTTCATAGATCCCCTGTGCCCAAATTTCTTCATAATAAAGCTCACTGTTGATTTATTGACATAAAATTTGTACAAATGTCTTTTGTGATAATTCATACTTGTGGTCTTTAATAATTAATTGTTTTAATTGAATTTAATGTTTGTTTCTAGCCATGGCCATTTTTTGTTATTCATTTCTTCGAAATAAGTAGAATTTTAATCTCGTCACAACTTTTTATATAAAGACACTTCATTAAACTTAAAAGATGCTGATTTTTATGTCGTTGTTTAAATTGCATAGAGAAAATAACGGATTTTCCAAAATGTTTTGTCGCAGTAAATATTGTAATTTCTTTCGTATAAAACCAAACTATTAAAAAAATTATATGGTTTCTTATTGTTTCATTAAATAAACAATGTGCCTTTAAATTTAGATACTTTTTTCATATCCAAAATTGTGACATGGTTTTAGCATTCATAGCCTCCAGTCCAATATATTTCGTCCGACACTGCATATATCCAATTCTACATATGTTTCACTGTGAAGGACAGATTTTTGCACAGATGCATTGACATACAAGTTTATATACAAACATATAAATGTTGCAAAAATGATCCTTTTGTAACGTTAATGTTATGGAAACGGTGAACTCAAGTACCCGATCAATTCTTTATTGGCGTAGGTACACTTACGCGGCTATAGCCGAATTCATTGATCTAGACTATAATAAATCAGATCAACTTGGAAATATAGTGCATACATACATATGTTCTTGGCACTTAAGAACCTGTACATTTCAGATCTTCAACTTCTAACGGAGGCTAATAGAATAGTGACTGAAACTTTGCCGGCTGGCCATTTAAACAATGACGAGCGAACTGAAGTGTGAAGTGATGGTCCCATGTTTCATCTATATCCAGCATATTATGACTTCCCACAAGATATCTTTGGATCGACCGGGAATAAATTTTTATAAAATTTGGATCCTCGATCGGAGTAAAAATAATTTTAGTGAAAGCGTATTTGAATTTCGAGTTATTTCTTAAGGCGACGCCTTTACTCACATTCTATTTTGATAATAACTGCCAACTGTTGAAACCATAAACAAACATTTACTAAAACGAAAACAAGAGAAGCGTACAATAAAATGATGAATGTGCTGCCAACGTGATTAACACGTCATATCTACATTTATAAATATAAAGCACTTAAGTGTGTAATTATTTATTTTCATAAGCCGTAAGAGCTCTGATGACGAAATACATGACACGGTCTGATTCCTTCACTGATAAGATTGTGCTTAACTCTTATCAAGTCGTGTTACTATAAGCGCAGAGTTGCCAATTAAGTGCATATTTGTCGTTCGGTGGTACTGTTCATATAATATTTTCTGTTTTCTGAAAGTAATGAATACTGGGGATGTGGAGCGCACAGGGATGGCTACAATTCATTTTAGAGTTTTACACGAACGAAAAAACTCGAAAAGGCTCGGCAGCTGTACGACACTAGAGAAATAAATTTTTTATGGGGAGCGAATTAAGAAAGTAGAAAACCTAGCCGGGTAATACCTTCACGTACATAAGGCTTGTTAGCTATATGGGGTCCGATATATTCGGTTTAAGGTCACCCGTAACTTCGAAAATCTTTATATTAGCCATTCGGGTTAAACACACAGCCATACGGCTATCAGGAAAGGATTCTCTCCGAATTCCAATTATGTAGTATATCTCACACATTGACCGATATTTACGGCAAAAAGCCATCTATAGGCACTGGGGTCCACATATTCGGACCCTAAGAGCCGAACAGTTTTGGTTCGATTTGGACAATATTTGGACAATTTTTGGTTATAAGGTGACATTCTTAAAGGAACTTTTTGTGCAAAGTTTTATTTGCTTCTCGATTTGTGGAACTAGAAAGTGAAAGATTCAAATGAAATTTAAAATGTGTTATATCGCTGGTTTTTGCACTGTAGCGTAGGAAGGACAAAATAATGTTACGTACCGAATTTTTGTACGAGATACTCGTATACGGTCAGCGGCCACGCTGGCTAGTTTATGTTCACCGGATGGAAGAGAACACTCTAGCTATGAAGGTTTTCAGTTCAAACCTACATATACTCCGTTGGAGAGATCGAGTGGAGAATGTCCAGACACCACTTAATATCTCAAATTGGTGGCAAATAGCGAAAAGAAGAAAAGGCTGGGGCGCTGTTGTTAACTCGGCAACAGCCACAATAACGATGTCTACACAAGAAGAGAAGAAGGCTGATGTTTTCCTCATGCACACTAATATTAAATTTAGCACATTTGATTGAGTTTGTTACATAAATTGAATTTGATCTTTTCAAATTGTGAGAGTATAAAATGATACACCCGAACTTAGCGCTTACTTACTTCTTTTAAGGGGGAATTCTACTCTAGAATTTTGAAAAATTCGATTTTTTTTTCATATATTTAAAGTTTAGACTTTCAAAAATATGACTTTAGAAGGATTTTTCAAAATTCGACTTATTTTCGGAGATACAGCAGATTTTGTGAGGTGGAGTCCGTGTTCACTAGAATTGTCTCCTAAACTTTAAACGCGTTTTTCTCGAAACTACTTTTTTACACACGGTACCGGCATTATCTAAAGTTCTATACAACCGAGTTACTTGAAATTTTGTGTGAACCTTCTTTATATAATCCTTTATCGTTCCTACCAGCATCGTGTCAAAATATTTGTTTTTAATATTTTCAAAAAAAGCGTAAACAATTATTTTTCAGGCAGTCGCCATTTTTCAAAAAAAAATTTTTTCCTAACTGATTAAGAATTTCTTTTGATTTTTTTTTTCAGACCACCAGGAGAGTCAGGATCAATGTCACCAGGATGCGCCACTTTTTTCACCTGTCTCTCCCCCCTCTAATTATTTTAGTTTTTAATATTTTTTTTTTTAATTTTTTTTCTGTATTCTTAAGATATCAATAAAAACACCATAAAAAATGGACAGTAAATATATTTTTTTTTTAATAAAATTCAAAAAACTGCTCAAAATTTGATTTCTTGAGTAGAATACCCCCTTAAATTGCAATTAAATAGTATTACTAGAGTTATTTTTATATTTAATTGAATGGGAGAATCTACACTAGGTTTCGAAAACCCACATAAAAATGGTTCGTACCGAGAATATTGCGAGAAGGAGTTAAGAGTTCATAAATATTCCAAATTCACTTCCAGCAATTGTTTTAAACATGTGTCGAAAACGATATATTTTAGATCCCATAGGTGTTTTATAAAATACGACAAAACCTTAATCATGTAAATCAAAAAAAAAAACTTGCTGAAACAAAAAATAGAATAAATTTAATGCAATGGTGTCAAGGAAAATACCAAATATTCTCATATTGCCTGCATCCAGTGCAAATACTTGTTATATTTTGATAACAAAGAAAAGGGGGTAGTCACAAACGAAATAGAATCCTGCTTACTTAGTCCTCTTATCCCTCTTTCGCACACTCATTGTTTGTTCCGCAGCGAGAATTATCAAATGCATGGATGTACATACAACACACACACAAATTAATAGCAGAGTCATTGCGCAACTAACGGTATATGCATTTGCTTACGCACATTAAAACCCCGAGAACGCCCTTTCGGCATTGAACACGTCCTTTCATTTACAGACATACGCACACATATCGTATATACCAGCGCTTAGATCACGCAGGGCATAATTGTCTAGAGGCGGTCGCTTCTGCAGGTGATTGATGTCGTCAAACACAGTGAAGTCGCATGAGCACCAGCTGAGATTAAGAATTTCATTTGAATACACATAAATTTGTTTGTGTTAGGAATAATGTTACAGTGACTTAAAATATTAATTTGTTTTTCTCTAAAATCCTTAGAACTTATTTACAGATACGAAAAATTATATATATAAATATATGTATATATGTATGTGTATGTATAGCAACACAATGCATTGACGATAATTTATTCTTCAAAATCTATGTTGCCCCTTGGTTGTGATACGCTTGTGCCAACGTGTTTCTCAATCCTCGCAACAGTTGTTAAAGACAATTTTCGGAATTGCCTTCCATGCGTGTAGCGATTCGGGTTTAATGTCTTCAATTGACTCAAAACGCTTTCCCCGGAGCGGTCGTTTGAGTTTGCTGAATAGCCTGAAGTCTTCTTCTTTATTGGCATAGACACCGTTTACGCGATTATAGCCGAGTTAACAAACAGCGCGCCAGACCATAAATCTTTCGCAGAACCTTTCTCTCTTGAAAACTCGTAACGTCGACTCACCAGTTGCTGTCATCGTCCAAGCCTCTGCACCATATAACAGGACGGGAAATATGAGTGACTTATAGAGTTTGGTTTTTGTTCGTCGAGAGAGAACTTTACTTCTCAATTGCCTACTTAGTCCGAAGTAGCATAGCCTGAAGTCACACGGTACTAAATCAGGCGAATTGATTTGTGTACCGGAATGGAATTTGAAATTGTGTTATTGGAAATAAGCGTATTTGTAGTCCGATTTCGCCTATTTTCATACAGTGATATATGAATGCAAAATGCTACGTAAAAAATTTAGTTGAAATGGGTAAGTTGGGTCCCGAAATATGTGATTTCACCAAAAAGTGGATGGTGCCACTCCCATCGTCCAATTTTCACAACGGCTCCCTTAAACCTCTATTACACTATCTCGAAGGTAATATTCAATGTCTTAGGTGTATTTAGGTTTTAATTTACGAAGTTATTTATAGTAGTTTTTAATTTTCCCGTCGGCAGAAGTTCCTATACTATTTGAATTGAGTAAATGTGGATATTGCAGCTTTAGTTCTTTAGAAGATATGTACATTACATATACTTATTAGAGGGCGGCACCACACTCACATTTTCAAAATTGCTTTCCCATTGGTGCCGCTTGTTACTGCGATCCCCTGTTCCAAATTACTGTCTTTAGAATTATCAAAATAGAGGATTTGTCCGGAAAGTAATAGGACTGAGTCAATTAAAAAAAATGTATTGAACCAATCGTTTCGTTCTTTAAAAATAGGCTCTATCAGCGTCGATGCAGCGTTCCAGCGCAATTTCTAAGCATTGAAGGCATCACGGAAGGCATTCTCCGGAATAGCCTTAAGAACCGAGCTGCGTGCTGCTTTAATCCCCTTTTATTGGCCTTTTCAGGCAAGAAAACAAAAAAAGTCCGGAGGCTGTAGGACGGCTGTGGAAGGGTTGGGAAGCCGGCCTTGGTTGGGTAGCTGTTCACAAAAACAGCAGTGTCGATTGAGTCTCTTGAGGACATCCACGTAAAACTTGCGCACCTCTGCTCTAACGAAAGCTGGTGCTTCGGCTTGCACCACTCACAAAATGTTTGCCCTGACTCTCTAGGTGCTCGGAGACAACTGACCAGCCGCTCGTTCGTTAGCTAGGAACGCCCTCTACCGAATCCAATCAGTGCACACACGCTCCGAATTACAGTCGCGGCGGAAGAAAATCAGTCCTATTACCTTCCGGACAAATCCTGTATCTCAATTTTTACCCAAGTTACAGCTTGCACGGACGGACGGACAGGCAAACAGTAGCCCGGATTTGAACTCGTCTCGTTATTTTGTTTATTCAAATATACCCTATATCAATGTCGATTAGTTTTAGGTGATACGTACAACCGTTAGGTGAAAATTGGGGACAAATTCTTTGGTCGATATTTTTATGCATTGCAATAATCGCAAGGCACAACTGATGTGTACCGACTTAAGTAGCCGTTGTAATCAAACTAGTTGATAGATCGCTCTCATATTTGACTTAGTAATTAAAGACAGTAAAACCAACTTAGCAGAATACATATTTTTAAAGTAACATTGATCTGTGGAATTTAAGTTACAATTTCCGGGCACAAACAGGTTCGTATATATTAAATTGCTTGGATTCTGATGGTCTCTTTGGAGTTGCCGAATGTATCGTTGTGCAAATACACAAACGTTATGGCATAACCTGTCACTGTAAGTAGCAAATTCACTAATTCAGTTTTCATGCTTGAAACGCATTTAAATTACTTTATTTCCTGGGCTCACCCGTGTGCAGATGCTCAAGGCACTGCACATTCAGTCACACAACACAAGCTGCGCGGCACATGTTTGGAAATCATATCTCTAAGCCTCATTACCATTCCACATGTACGCGTCCGATTTGCCAGAATGACGGGGTGCTATCCTGCACATTTCATTTCAGCATTTCAAGTATGCATTTCTCTTCTTTACCTACCTTTCGGCATATCTACATATGTATGTACTTCAATCCCCTATTTCAATTTTTTTATAAGCGTCTTTAATTCGTTTTTTTGTAACGCTTCCACCAGAAGCACATTCGCCACACATACACTCTTATGAATGCAAGTTCAAGCTACTGTGGTAGTTGTCCGATCTCCTTATTTTGAGTCAAATGTACCATCAATTTCACTAATTCTGCAAAATGGAAATGGCGCCGGTGAACACTTAACACATGACGATTATGATTAAATAAAAAAGTCCCCTCTTCGCTTCGCTACGGCAAAGCAATTACCCATTAAGATTTCCTCAATACAGTTGATAAGTTGACGATGTTTCGAATATTATTCGGTTTCTACCTCACCACAAATGTACTTCTACAAGGGATGACATTTTTTACTTCGGTATGTAAAGACAACTTTGATATTCGAGATATTTTTTTTTTATTAACACAATCGACCATTACCACAGCATTAATAATTTTTATATTAGCTTTTTCTAGTATTTCAAGAGTGTTTGTCTTGAAGTCATCAATGAACTGAGGATTACCAGTGCCCAAAAATAAAGTTAAGGTAGTCTAATTTTGCTTTCTGGTGGCCAGGTAATGCCTCTTTCTGACAGCAGAAGTTCAAGGAATTTCTTTTTCAGAAACTGTTTACTTCTTGCTGGAACTTGCAGTCATAATGAGACAACACCTTTCGATACCTATTTGCACTGAGAGCAATCACGGTTACTGCTCTGTTCGTAGTTAGTTAGTCACACAGGGTATTTCATGAGTTTTTATTTTATGTTCTTGGAATTACGAAAGTAAAATTTTATTTATTAACCATTTTAGCGACGGTTTGATGATCAGCAACATTCTTCATGTTAATTGCACCTTGTACGGAAAAGGGGTTTCCACTGAAGAAAACTGTCTAGCGTCGCGGTGATACCACTCTTATGGCCGATTCATCGCTTTGATTGATTGATCTGATTAGCAATTCATGAACGCAAAAAAGGTGAGAGTCGCCCAACATTTGCTTCACTTGGCTTTGCTTCGCCTCGATGTGAATGGACTCATACGCAAGCATACATCGAAATTATTTGTCAAAGCAAATGACTGAAGCAAAGCAAAGAGAAACTTATATGTGAAATTCTCGATAATGGTAACTAACGGTATTAACGGTGGTTAAAAGTCAAACGTTGCGATTACACACCATAACGAGTATTTTCTATGTGAGACTTAAGCATTTAACTATAGGTAAATATAAAAGATATTTAGGGTATTCACAAGGTGTCATATTGTGTCATATCGTCATATTGTCATATTTTTTTATGACTGTCATATTAGCACTGTTGTTGTTTCACATGCAAGATTAAAATATGACTGATACAACACTGCGCGGTATGTTTATTGAGTTCGCTATTCTATCGGCTGTATTTGTTTACAAATACAGCACTGCGTGGTATGTTTCTTGAGTTCGTTATTCTGTCAGCTGTATTTGTTTACTTTCTTATTACTCGTATTGTGTGTAGAGTGTAGAAATATGACAAAATATGACATACAACAGTTAAGGGTGCTCACAAGTGTCGTATTTTTTAAGAATATTAAAATATGACATAAGACATACAACAAAGCTTGTGAATTGCCTAATTATTTTTATTCATACGGACGTAAAATATAAAGCACCCTGTAAGTTTCGACATATGAGAATGATTAGTAGAAAGGCCTTAAATTAAGAGAATAATTTCATAAGGAGTCTATATAAAACAAATGTCACAAACGTTTTGATTTCTAGCTATACTAATTTTTTGTCATTTTAGAGCTTGTTTCCGCTCCATAAATTTGCCATTCAAGCGGTGTACATAGGTTTACAAATATGAGCTTTTAATTTATCTTCGAAATTCTGAAAACCTTGCTTTTAAAATAATGGTTTAGTGACTATTTCTACCTATTCAATATTTGTGTGTCTTTATTTTGTTTATTATACAACTATAGGCTGCCTCGGCTGCTTAACTCATAAAATTTTTTCACAACACAATGAGGTTAGTTGAAACAGCTGTTTGACGAGGTTATGGTATGTAGCTTTAAAATATTTTGAAATAATTAATAAAAAGAATACCCCTTTTGGTTAAGCATAGTAAAGGCATATCGGAAGGTGTTTAAGAATCTGAATGATTTTTTAAATTATATAGAGAAGAATGCAATGAGTGGAAATAGAAAGAAAAATGCACTTTGTTTGTTCAACTGACAAAATATTTAAGGTTAGATCTCCATGTAATCTCATTTAGAGAAATTCCAGCCAAAGTTCTTCACGAAATACTTTCAGTGGATGAGTCTATGATTAAATAGTTTGGCTAGTGTCCAGCAAAACAGTTTATGTTTTGGAGAGACAAGACTCCCCAAATGTTAAAAATTATACATTACATCCATCATAAGTGACATTCTGCGAAGAAAAGTACTTTGAGTTGCAAGTAAAAAATTTTATAGTTCCCCCCCAAAATTCTACTCTGGATCTGTCCCTGGGTATGTGGGGATAGAAGAAGTATTAGCCCGATTTTATCTATTTCTGCATTATCGCATATAATCAACAGAAAAAGATTCTCTCATAGTTTCCTCACTTACTAATATACTATATGGAGTAAGGACAACCGGATGTTTGTGTAATTCGAATATTAGTTATGTGGGAGCCAGGGCAAGGTTTCATCCAATTTCACTCACAAAGATGCATCATTATTAGAAAAATACACCCCTTTCATTTTATTAAGATAGTTCATAAACGCGGTATAAGGTAAGACGGAAGTTCGATAATACCATACGTATTTAGGGGCTAAGGGAAGTATAAACCCGATTGAATACACTTTAAACATACAGACATACTGTCATCAGAAAGAGGCTCCCGCAGAATTACAATAATACTTATATGTTACGGATTGCCCAATAATATTTCCGGTAAAAAGTTGGCACCAGGCAGACGGCTTCCCGTATTCGGTAACAGTGGACTTGAGCAGTTATGGACCGATCTTGACAATTTGTAAATTTGAATTTGTAAACAATAAAAACATTAATTATGTGAAGTTTAATCTGAATTTATTTATTAGTATGTAATTGGTGTTTGTATTGGAAAGTGAAAAAATCACATGGAATTTACAAGTGTACTATATGGAAAGTAGCCGTGGTTGTTGTTCAAATGCTCCCATTTTCACAATGAAACATAGAAATATCATGGGAATGTTATGTACCGAATTGGTCGAGCAGTTTCGGAGATATAGTATGTGATTTACCCTAAATGTGGGCGGTGCCACGTTCATCGTGCCCGTTTCCCTGATTGTAAAATTTAAAAAAACGGGAGGATGGACAGACAGGCAGTCGTTTAGATCTCAACTAGTCATGGTGAAAATTTATATATGTACATATATTTGTTCATGAATCATTTAATAAATGGCAATGTAAACAATTTTTTACCAGCAGGTTTGATGTGGGCGTTAATGGCTTAAGTTTGTTACGATGTTCGTAACACTCAAAAGGAAACGTCGAAACCCCTTAAAAGTGTAATATACGACAACTATCGCTTCAGTTGACCTAAAATTTTTCACGCGTCCTTTTCTCTTCAACAAGCTGCTCATTTCTCGGAACCGCCGATATCGGAGAACTATATCATATAGCTGCCATACAAACTTACTGATTAAACCCAAGTCCTGTATGGAAAACTTTTTTATTTATTGACGCAGTTTATTATCCAAGGCATACAAACTAGCCGATCGAAATCAAGATAAATATATTTTTATTCCCTTTTATATACATACCTCTGAAGCTGCAGTCAATGTTACCGTTTTGAATTTAATATACTTTATACTGAGTATACTAAGAATTTTCCATATAAAGAGAGCATAGGAATTGGAAAACACATCAAAAATATACTTCACTGCATCCCCTGTTAATTTTCGTGCAATGAGCCCGAGCTAAGCAATTGCAACCCTGTGCAACATTTCGTTGATATTTATGTTTCTGCAATGGGCTGTTCTCGTGCTTTTGCCTATTTTTGGTAAGGGATTTTTATATTTGGTGCAATCGTACAGTCTTACAGTTCTTAGTTATAAACATTACTTTCGGCACCATTTGTTTTGATTTTTATCATTTTAATTTATCACGTTCTTATATATTTTTGGGATATGTATAAAAATTTGCACCAATTTTAATAATCATTAGACGTTAGAACACTTTAACAAAGACCTCGGATGATAAACATCTCCTGCCGGGGCACTTGAAACCACCCAGCGTCTGGGAATATAAAATTTTCCAAAGTGAACTCTGATTATTTGCAATCAAAAATGATTTGAAACTATTTTAAACATACTCGTACAATATAGTACGTCTTATCAACTATAATGCTCTGTGTTCTTTTATAAATGTGTAAGAATGTTTGTTTGTCGGGTATGAGTGCTTCGCACACGTTCAACGAGTATTGTGTAAATAGAATCGTTCGTTATGAAACCGAAAGCTACAAGTATAAAGAAATAAATAAAAATAATTCTAAAACTCCATTAAAATGTTATAAGTGTACGCACATATGTATATTTATAATGTCTGATTACAGGCATCGCCTACCAACGGGCAACCCTTATCAATTTTCCGTGTGGTGAATGGATCAGAGCTGGGAGGCAATTACCCAGCGAATGAAACCTTACAGGTAAAGTCTCACTTGAAGAAACGTGCTTACACTGTAAAATATTTGTATGTATGTGTTTTACAGTATATTGGCATTAACACACATTTAAATAAGTTCCACAAGTAATTTAAATTTACTTCGTAATTATAAAAATATCAAAAACCTATAAAATGTATAACATTTTTGAAAATATGTATTCAATACATATACAAGGTGTTTTCGAAAGAAAACAGGACTTTTGTATCTAGCGTCCCCTGGTGGCGTCATTTATATGTCGACTGGTGCGTTAGAATCTGCTATCTTTATCGATTGCCCAGTGAGAATTTCATAACATTATTTCATAATCGCTTGGAAGTGAAGTTATTGCGTTTTAAGTGTCAGTATGTTTGTGTTATCGGTGCGAAAATGAGCTTCGAACAAAGAGCCAACATTAAATTTTGTATTATAGTAAAACTTTTACCGAAACGTTTCAATGTATGAAACACGTTTATGACGATGATTGCCTATATTGTAGCAGAGTGCACGAGTGGTTTCAACGTTTTCAAAGTCGTGAGGACATAAATGACGATCATCCGAATCCGATCCGAAATCCGCGATCACCAGAAATTCCATCGAAACTGTGCGGAAATCAACAAAAATCAGCCGAAATCGTCATAGAAATTCATGGGAATGGAATTCAACATCTCCAGAACATTGATTTATCACATTTTGACCGAATGGATGGTGTGTGCACGGTTTGTCACGTACAAATTGACTGACGATCAAAAATTGCTCAGATCGATCGACGCTTGTGACCGATTATTTGACCAAAAATCACATTTTAACCATTAACCACTCCCCGTTTTCACCTGATGTGGCACGGTGCGACTTCTTCTTTTCGGAAAAATGCATTGGCATATGAAAGGAAAGCCTTATGCAGACGTAGAGGCCATTCAAAAAGCTTGCACAGGCATACTGGCGGTCATACCGGCCAACGAGCTAAAACATTCCTTCTACATGCTTTTGGACCGTGGAAAAAGCTGTATTGAAACAGAAGGAGACTGTTTTGCATACAATAAATTGATTTTGATGAGAAAACCATTTGTTCTGTTTTTTTAAGTCCTGTTTACTTTGGAACGCACCT
The DNA here is from genome assembly GCA_037783105.1 of Bactrocera zonata. Lineage (NCBI taxonomy): Eukaryota > Metazoa > Arthropoda > Insecta > Diptera > Tephritidae > Bactrocera > Bactrocera zonata. The sequence goes on from JBAWJQ010004716.1 coordinate 133,323, forward strand.
TGCAATAACAAGTAAGGAAGTGCTAAGTATAACTCATACAATGACCGACATGTTTGGCGACTTTAACGCCAAAGTGGCAAAGAAGAACATTGACTCGGATCACTATCTTGTTGCAGCCAAGTTACACAGCCGCCTCTGTGCAGCAAAACAAGCACAAGGAAGGTTCGATGTCGAGAAGCTGCAATTACAACAGACAACCGACTTGCACTCCTCCTCTCTGAGAGCACTTCTCAAAAACTCGGTATAAAGGAACTGTGGGACGGCATTTTAAACTCCTTACGTACAGCTGTAACCGAAACCATTGGTTTTTGGCTGGTACGACGAGAAGTGCCGTGTCGCAGCGGAAAGAAATCACACTGCCTACCTCGCAACGTTACGATCGACCACAACACGTGCGGGATGTTATAATACCGAGAGTTGAAGAAGGAAGCGGGACGCATTTGTAGACAGAAAAATAAATAGGCCGAAATGCGTGAGTACAAAGAGCTTGACAAGCTGGCCGACAGAGGAAATGATCGAAGATTCTACGAAAAGATACGGCGGCTAACAGAAAGTTTCAAGACCGGAGCATACTCTTGTAGAACCCCCAAAGATGATCTAGCGACCGATGCCCAGAGCATACTTAAATTATGGCGGGAACACTTCTTCAGCCTTCTGAATGGCAGTGAACGTACAACGCCAGGTGAAGGAGAACCCGATTCCCCAATCGATGACGATGGAGCAGATGTTCCATCGCCCAACCATGAAGAAGTTCGAATAGCACTTACCCGCCGGCCGATGGATTGCCGGCAGAGCTATTCAAACACGGCGGGAAACAACTGATAAAGAGCATGCATCAGCTTCAGTAAAATATGGTCGGACAAAAGCATGCCTAACAATTGTAATTTAAGTGTGCTCTGCCCGATCCACAAAAAAGGAGACCCCACAATCTGCGCCAACTTCCTTGGGATAAGCCTACTCAACATCGCGTATAAGGTTCTATCGAGCGTTCTGTGTGAACGATTAAAACCCACCGTCAATAAACTGAGTAGACCTTATCAATGTGGCTTTAGACCTGGAAAATCAACAACCGACCAGATAATTACCATGCGCCACGTTAAGCCATACCAAAAGCTCCGTCAGGATTGGGAAGGACCTCTCTAAGTCGTTCGATACCAAACGAAGTTTCAGGTACGGCGACTCCCTAAACGAGCAGGTACAAACTTTTATAAGACAGTACAGCTGCTGGCGTAGATGTTGATATCATTGGCCTCAACAGCCGCGCCGTTAGTTCTGTTTTACTATAGAGGAAGGTTTTAATCGTTTTGGGAGAGAAGAGATGCTGATTAATATAGTTGACTTTGCAAATACCTACATCACGAAATCACGGATAAATTTTCCAAAGAAAGAGATTGTGGTCCCTCAGTTTTTGAGATATCGTTTTGAAGTTTTAGACACGTCCTTTGATCCCCAAGAAGCTGAGCATGTGTCGGAACTGTCGATATCAGTACATATATAACATATACAAGAGGCTTTCCAAAGTAAACAGGACTTATAAAACAACAGAACAAATGGTTTTTTGGCAAAATCAATTTATTGCATTCAAAATAGTCTCCTTCTGCTTCAATACAGCTCTTTGCACAGTCCAAAACTATGTCGAACGAGTGTTTTAGCTCGTTGGACAGTATGGCCGTCAATATGCCGGTGCAAGCCTTTGAATGGTTCTACGTCTACATAACGGTTTCCTTCCATGGGCGAAACAATTTTTCCGAAAAGGAAGAAGTCGCACCGTGCCATATCAGGTGAATACGGGGAGTTAATGGTTAAAATGTGATTTTTACTCAAAAAATCGTCCTTCGAATGTTGGATTCTGAACAATTTTTGTTTGCCAGTCAATTCGTGCGGAACAAACTGTGCACACCTTTCGTAAGCACAAATGTTCGATGAAAAAGCGATAAATCGATGTTTTGGAGATGTTGAATTCCATTTCCATGAATTTCAATGACGATTTCGGCTGATTTTTGATGCATTCATGCACAGTTTCGATGGAATTTCCGGTGATCACGGATTTGGATTGGCCAACATGTTGATCGTCATTTATGACCTCACGACCACTTTGAAAACGTTGAAACCACTCTTGCACTCTGCTACTGTATAGGCAATCATCGCCATAAACTTGTTTCGTCAATTGAAACGTTTCGGTAAAAGTTTTACCAGTTTTAAAACAAAATTTAATGTTGGCTCTTTGTTCGAAGTTTATTTTCGCACCGATAACACAAACATACTGACACTTAAAACGCAATAACTTCACTTCCAATCGATTAAATGTTACGTTTATTATGTTAAAGATAGCAGATTCTAACGCACCAGTCGACATATTTCTGGCGCTACCTGGGGGCGTTAGGTTCAACAAGTCTTGTTTACTTTGGAACTCACCCTGTAAATGCCTTTCAAACTGAACGATCGGAATTAAGTGTTTGTATGTTTGAGATCTTACATGATTTATTATCTAAGGCAAAAGTGCAATCTTAAAAAGAATTGTTCAAAAACCAAACCAAAAAAAGTTTGCATAGATTTCATTAAGGTACCTAAGGATGTTCGAAAATCCTGATAATAGTTATATGGGGGCCAGATAAAGTTTTACCCCAATTTTATCTATTTTAGGCACAATGATACATCGTTATGAGTAAAACACGTTCTTTAGTTTTCGTTGGGATAACTATAATATTGGCTGATATATCCAGCATAAAGTCATATTTAAGTTCGAATATCTTTATGTTAGGTATATTGGGGCTCAGGGAAGTATTGACCCAATTCAACAGTCTTAATGGCATAAGCAGCTGCTGTAAGCACACTAGTTGACAGATCGACAGATTGATGGATTTTTGGCATCATAATTAAGGACAGTTGTACCAATCTAGGCAAAAGAATTTACCTGTCTTCCATATAAGCGGGGAAATGAAGAATTCCCGATACTTTGTTGACAGGGTGTATAGCAACTGGTTGCAAGAGTAAAAAGTGCGCTGTCGCTATATTCACTCCCATAGCTAATTATTGTTACGCGTGTTTGATTGTTTTATTGATGGTTGTGGATAGTGATACCAGCCTGTAAAATAATCAGTGATTAATGGAGATACCCTCATTTGGTAATTTACGCTTCACCGATAAAATACCTGCTTATGTATATTTGTAAAAACCTTGCAAAAATTTGCTGTACTCGTTTACGAATTTAAACCACGCACTCTACTGAGTGATTATATAACACTATGAACATGTAAAAAACAACCTTCTTACAAATATATAAAAAAGAAACCCTATTTCGATATGTCACCGAAAATCGCTTTATTATTTTTCAAATTTTCCCCATTAAGATCTATACACTCTTGCATAAGTTTGAACCAATTATAGAGAAAATACTCTGATTGAGATTACTCAAAAATATGCATTCTGAACATATCAACCGCCTTTTCAAGTGTCAAAATCGTTACACTATTAGTTTTATGTTCTTGTACTGGAATAAAAAGAAGTCATTCTCTTCTAAGTAACGAATATACTTATGCCTACCACCTGAAACGATGTACAAATGGTTTGCCATCGAATCCAATACGATTTACTTTTATTTTTTCCCTCCGAAGTACTTTTTGCCAAAATTTTACGTCCTTTCTAAATGTTCTACTGAATATGCTATTCTTCATTTATTTCAGCCACAGTCTCTCGGGAAGATTCAAAAGGATCAGCCTTGCTTTTTCTGATGATGGCTTCATCAGCATGTTTCAGTAAATTAGGATCACGTAACAAAATTTATGGCGTTGTATACACTCTTCCTCGAACGATTCACAATTTTAGCAAACTGAATCGGATTTTTGCCTTTTTTGTGTAGATCAAAAAGCATTCACCTTTCTTCCCAGAGTATTATACGAATTTCTGCCTTTTTTTAAATAATTTAATTTTTAATATTTAATAGCTACAGTTAAAACAATCTCTGTCGGCTGCCAATTAGTAATGAATATTTGTATAAACTAAAATGTGTGCTATCAGAATGCGTTTGTGAGTAGTAACAACAAAAAGTAAGCATGATAACGGCATCAGCTTACTGTTAGAAGCTGTAGAAATCAAGGCATATCACCAACGTAGGAAATTATTGCGACGCACTTATTTGATCAACCCAAAAACTGAAAGTGTGCTATTTCTCAATCCATGACTGTATAAACGTATGTATTTATATTAGGGTGATTCAAAAAAAAAATTTTCGATTGGTACTCGGAAAAATAGGTTCCTAGACACCTCTAAGAAAGCCTCTCCAAATATGAGGTTTTAATTGTAACGGTAAGGTCCTCCTACATACAGTTTTCTATTTTTTCTTATTATCAGATAGAAAAATGTATATCTCGCTTCCAACTACTTGAAAAAATATCTTGTTCCCTAGATTTTGTAGGAAATTGAATTCTCTACAAAAAAGGTGTCAACGATTTTTTCGTTAACCCAACCGTTTAAAAGATATTAACGGTTGAAGTTTGATTATTTTTGGGAACATTTTTTATTTCTTTTGAATTTTATAACTCAATGAAAAAAAATATTATTATTAATGATGAAACTCATAGTTTTGAAGAAAATTTACTGCTCTATAAAAATGGTAGAGCATATATCAATGGAGAGGGGAGGGATGCCGGAAAAAGAGAAAGGGAATTTCAAGGTCACAGGTTTACTACAAGCGCGGCAATAAAATCAGTCTCATTACTTAATTGTCAAACCTCGTAGGGTGGCATACTTCAAAAGAATTATTAGTGCGAAATTTTATCCCGTTATAATAATTTTTTCTTGATCTATGTACTGGAAAGTGAAAGACTCAAATGGAATTAAAATTGTATTTTATGAGAAATAGGCGTGGTTATAGTCCAAGTTCGCTTATTTTCGAACTGTGTCATAGGAATATGAGAAGAATGCTACGTATTAAATTTAGTCGAACCCGTCGGTTTTGTTCATCTAATGGATGTTTGTATCACCTGAAACTAAACGGGATATATGATCAGAATGAAGAAGACGAATTGAAACCCGGATGACTGTCTGTCTGTCCGTCCATCCGTGCAAGCTGTAACTTGAGTAAAAATTAAGACATCTTGTTGAAACTGCAGGTTAATAGTATGTAGTATTGGCAAAAATAGATAAAATCGGGTCGCTATAACTACACATAATGATTTTCGTTGTCCCAACAAGTTTTATGCCGAATGAAATTAAAATTGCTAATAAATATATTCTCGAGCATACTTTAGGCAATGTAAAAATTAATGCAATCAGCCCGTTCTTTTCTCTGCCCTCAATATAGCCCATAAAATGATTTTCCTCTTTCCACCTGACTTTAAACCGTTCATTTTGGTCAAAATGAGATATTTTAATGAAAATAAATGGACAAGTTTCCTTAAAAATTATGTGGTTTAGCGCTGAATTAGAATGGAATTGGCCTATATTTTGGTCTAAACCTCATATCCTTAATATGTATAATTAATTCCGATTCTCTGGATGACGACTCTTACTGTTTATCCTGTGTTCCACATGCATGTTGTGGAACATATGTAAAACTACTATTAGGCTGGGTTACAGAAGAATCCGGGCATTGTATGTCATTTGCTACACCAAAGATTTGGACCGAACCAAAGGCATTACAGTCAAGTCCATACACACCACCCAGTAAATCCTCCAAATGGCACATCAAAATAATCATTAGTGTTTAGTATACGCTTGTCTATCTGAAGTATGTATGTATATAAAGTGCATTCGGCAATTTTTAGGATCAGTGAAATTATTCAACAAAGAAGTTCCATTGAGGGAGGGGTTAAGGTTTTAAGGTAAAAAAATATTTTTTTGCGAATTTATTTCATAAATATGGATTGAGTAATTTTATTCGGACCTTTTGTACATTGTCGAGTACACGTATTGGGGCCAAGGGGTATTACCTTGAGGGGGACGAGATAGGTTTTGAAGGATAAATTAAAAATTTTAAAATTATGAACAAAGTCTCACTAATTTTTGTTCTCAGTAGAATAATTAAAATTTTGAAAATTCCCTTTGTTCAATTTTTTTTTTATTTTAGGACTAGAATATGTTTTCAAAAGAAGAAAAAACTTGTTTAAGCCCTTTGCTTTTGTGACACATTTTTCAGTAATAATTGGGTATGCGGAAGCTTTGTACAAAGTACTGCACAAGTTCACCAACGACCACGTCTATCTGGCAAAAATTATACAAATCCAAGGAAGCGATGGGGAAATTCGATGACGAATTGCATTCAGTGTTTTTCGGATTTGGCCCCTAGGAATACTTTGTTTAATGTCTGAAAAATTGATCGCTGTAAAAAACAGCGAAGAAGACTGAGCCATATTTTGAAGCAAAAAGTTAATATGATCAGATTTCAGATTTCGTAGCTTTACGAATAATAAATATCCATATATTGTATCTATGTACATATTCATAGCGATATACATATTTAACATATAGATGTATGTGTATGTGGACGTATTTGCAGATTTATGCTTTAAGCCGTGCAAGGCATATCCAATGTACATATACTATATGTACATATGTATCTGACAGTTTGTTTGATGTGAAATGATTTGTTGCTGCGATAGAAACAGGGTCATTTAACAGTGAGTAGATCCATACATACACAAATATATGCATGGGTGTGTAGATGTACGCCTTCGCTAACGTGAGCGTAGGTGCTCGCCGGTCGATTCTCTTGACCGTATCAGCTGCTTTATAGCCGCCGGAGGTCAAAGCTGCATGCCTAATGCGCTAAGCACACGCCTTTCAGTAATTATTGCAGAATTTCGTGTGATAAGTGTGCAAATGGTTTCCATGTAATGGTTTAGAATTTGTTTAATTCTTTATTCAGCCACGCGGCGGCGCATTCAACTCGGTAATCGCTTACGCTGCCACATATCCTCACATTTGGCCATAGCTAAAAGCTTTTCCAACGCATTGTGACACCCATTTGAATGGTGAATATTTGTACGTTACACCAAAACCTTCATATGCACACACACGTGACACATTAAAGAAAAGGTTTGGCTGCGTTCCTATGCCTTACACTCTAACACTCTGAAATAGTCGAAAGACACGCTAGCTGGCGCGCCCCTCCCTATGCTGCATCCGCATACTTCCCGAATGACACTAACCCATGTACATACATACACATATATGTATGTTTGAATATGTAGCTAGCTGCTACACCTCCAGACACATTTCATTGTTGCGATTACGAGTTGCCACTCAACGGGTATTGTCTTGACTATTCATTTATTATTTATCTGTGCATTGTCTTCGCATCTTCATTTCGAACAGTTTTCATTTTCTATGTTTGTACGTAATTAGCTACATCTTTGAGCATATTGCAATATTGTTGCCTTGGAAAGCATCCATATGTAAATGCATTAGGGCGATATCCGAAGAAATTGTTGTACTTCTGTAGTTCCTAAGAGATGGCTACGTAAATCTTTCCGCTCCCATATCCTCCAAAGAACTAAAAATGTTGCGGTTACCTGTATCTCCAAAAACTCATCAGGATGACGGCAGAATTGAACCGCGGGTGCCTGTCAGTGCAAGTGATAATTTGAGTAAAAATAGAGATATCTTTATGTATTGATTAAAGTTAGTACACATGTTCCTGGACACCTAAGGGAGGTTGATTTTGCAGATAAGCAAAATAGGATAAAATCTACCCCCTAGAAATTCAGAAATTGTCGTTAAGCAAAAACACAATAATTATAATTTTTAACAGTGAATCGTAATGGAAATTTTTAAAAAGTGAGCTTTAAATAAGCTCAATGTACACATCTCACCACCCTCTAAAGCTATATCATCAAAACTCGCTAAGAAAGGGTTTCTAACCCTTTTTCAAGATCATCTTTAGGTGAAAACTGATTACATATAACTACGCATGCTTCCTTCACATTACCTTTTTGATTTGGATCTGAGCATTTCCCTTTACAGCATGCATAGCAAGCATTAACTTAGCCATCGAATAAAACTTTCCACAATGAGTTTCTTTAAGACGGTACGCCACCTCACGACTCAAAATTTAATCGATCATACCGTAATGAAAGTCGGAGAGGCTTAACATCCATTCAATAGTAATCCTGGCCCTAGTATAATTTAATAACACTTCTTAGCAAAATTAATCTGTACTGAAATTGTGTGAAACAGATTAATGAAAAATGGCAGCTTATGAGAGCGTATGTACACACATATATTTATTTACATCAATTGTTATGCCGAATATGTCTGTCAATTCAATGAATGAAATCAAGCAAAACCTTTCCCTTTTTCAAATGTAACTAATCCCTTCATCGATGATGAATATTGATTATTTATTATTACACAAACTTTTTTCCGGCCGTCTGTATAACCGCTAACTGTGCGGCTGTTTTTGAGGTGTTGACCTGAAACCTTACACATGTCCTTTCCCGCCAAGAAGCTTATTGACCGATCGATATAAAGTTCTTTTATAGCAGCCACAGCTTGTTGTTTTTGTTGTATTACGGTTGTAAGAGAAACATATTGAGAATTAAACGCGCTTCAATGTACTTTCTTGCAGGAACGCGATCACACATTTCATTTACTGTATGATTGTGACCGTAGGTATAACTACAATTTATGTATGTATGTATGTATGGATGGCATTTTGAACAGTTGGTATCTATGCTGCTTGTATTGCTTTCGAAATGATTTGTTGGCTGCCGCAAACTTGCCAATTTTGTATTCTTTTTGTCATATCCGCCTATTATTCCACCATTTCAAGTTTCGACATCTGCCAAGTGACAGTGGATAGCAAAATACATGATATTTTGGACAATATTTGAACCTTATTTCTAGAATTTCTCGCAACAGCTTTATGGGCACCGTGGAACTGTTCATACACACATGCACACATACATAAGTATGGGAGGGGTCAGATATGTATCAAACAGTGACCACCTGGCTAAAATTGCCGAAACTTTGTTCTACCGATGTTCTCAGCAGAAATATCTATCGAAAATGAAGGAGGCGGCAAAAAGCGTTCGACACTGTTTTCGAGAGCATCTGGACTGCGGCAAAGCTGCTAGACGAAGACGCCGCCCCTTTGGTATTCGCGATTCGAAAGAAACTAGTTGCAGCATGCGATGAAATCATGTGAAGGACGAGATATAATAAAAAGAAAAAGCGGGTAAACTGGTGGAACGAATAATTTTCCACGTTGACGAAGCTCTGTTACCCAGCTAGACGGGGCTTCCAGCGTATTCAGGGAAGCATTTAAAAACCAAAAAATCTGTTGAAGTCAGTCATTACTCGTAGCAAAAGATCCTGCTTCAAAAAGCTTTGTGAAGAAGCAAACATAGACCCCTGAGATAATTCGCAGCAACCAGAGAACACATAATTCATGAGGAAAGTTCTCGAAATATTATTTCCAAACCATGACTACATTTCCTTTTCTAATCGAAGCGAAGCTACAGATACACCCTTATTAGCTACAGAAGAAAACCTGGTATACCAGGAAAGAGCCCTGAAAGGAGCCCTGGTTTTCAGACACAGTTTGTTTGTTAAAATGTACAATGTCCGTATATTATAAGAGGTACAGCGTTGGGTTCTACTCACAAAACCAAAAAAGCTACTGAAAGAAGTCTGCGAAATGGGAAAATACCATCAAAGCTGTTTTCTACTATGGGTCTAGAGTTCGCTGAGCAGAAAACAGAAGTCTTTGTTTTACTGGACTCAAGACTAAAATTTAAAGATCACTTGGAAAAAACGGCAAGTAAAGCAAATAAAATTTAAAATGCTTTATAAGGAATAATATGTGCCTTTCAGCTGACGATTTGTTATATAGTATGCGGACCCATTATGGATTCAGGCGCTAGACATAAAATCATATGACACAGCAACTAACGTAGTGCAAAGGCTTCTGCAATACGCGTAATACTATGTTCGGACCGACATTGAAAACATTTTGAAAACACATTTGTATGTTGTGGAACGTAAGATGTTCGAACCGACAATTTGTGTTTTCGCTGAGTTTTCACTGACAACTATCAATACGGGGATTCTCTTACTCTTTCAAGATGACACAAAATGCAAAAATCCTATACCGAAATATGCAAGGCCAAGACAGCACCCATTGCAGAATCTAGTGATATATGACGGCACGAAAATAAACATGGGTTTTGGTCTGACATATTTTACAGCCATTGCAAATAAATTTTTGCGTGTGTTTGTTGTGCCGTTGCACCAAGAAGAAAATTCTGCAATTGGTGCACCGTGCAAGGGTTTTGCAAGAACAAGAGAATCCCTTTAACAGTGAGCAGCTATATTTGTATATGGAATGTAAACAAATATCAAGTGACATTTTACAGCCGGCAAAATATGTCTTCCAAAAAAATCGATTAAACTAGAGCAGGCACCGATTATTATGAGTGGAATGTAAGTTTTCAAGCAGTTTTCACCGAAAACTGTGTTTTCGTTTGACAGATTTTACATGGACGAAAACACAAGTTTTCGTGCGAAAACCACTTTTTCCCACGAAAACATGTTTTCGCTGTCGGTTCGAACATAGCATTATAAGTTTTTTACGAACCATATCAAACGACGGTGCGGAAGTATCAGCCAGTATGGCACCTATTGAAATCCAGGGAGACGAAAGCGAGCGATTATAGGTACAAGGTATCGGAATGTATACAGCAGGAAAAGGAGAAGGGAGCTTCAACTAAAGGATAGGGAACCCACACACTGCTACTAGATATCCAGTATTCACTGCCTTCAGTCTTTAAGTGTAAGGAAGTGGTTTAAAGCCACAGTTAAAAGTAGTCCCATATTAAAAAGAAAGCTGTCAACGAACCGCCATCTCTAATTATGACAAGTCTGAGATAAATGCCTTCTTCTCTGTCATGAAGTAATACTTAGTCCAGTGGCCCTTGGGAGAGACATGACTTCGGAATAGGTTACAGTTTAGCAGTTTAAAGTTCCGCACTCCGCTTTCGATGCTTCCTCCAACGATGACAAAAAAAGAAAAAATTTACATATGTTTAATATGTGTGTATGTTTGTAATCTTCTCATTAAAATCTTTGCCACCGACTTCAGGGGTCTCATCCACCTTATTCTATTTGATCAGTAAGAATTCTTAGCCATTGCCCATTTTTACATGATTTCCGAACTTCGCCTTGCCTTCTTTTGAATACCCAGTATTTTTGCAATTTATTGTCTATCTGCCTATCGATATTTATTGCACCAAAGTGTGTGTGCGTGAGTGCTACTTAAGCATATGCTTCAACTTTCTTCTTTTTCATCGTCTTATTTATGTTGTGGCCCTTTGTCTTAGATTCTCTTCCATCTCTTGTTAGCCTTATTGCTTTGTAGTTTTGCAATTAGTTACGGAAAGTAAATTGCTTTTTCTTATTCCTCAACCCAAGTCACACAAAAGTTCTTTGCAGTTTTATTATTCAAGTACCGTAGCATTCCGGCTCTCACTGCAGACACACATACACACATAAATATGCAGGCGTGGTGCCTCCGGCTTTCAGGCTTTGGAGGAGCGCTGTTCTTGGCTCATAATTCATTTTCATTTCGTTATCTACCTATTGTAGCACTCTTGTGCCCAACAACAACATTTCTGCTTTGTAAAATCTTCTTTTTAAATTGTTTTACTTCCACTCACGTCTAAGTTCGGAAATTATTTGCCCGCCTGCTCTTGCCACATAGTACGTGCATCATCGATATTCAACTGATGCCAAATCAATCCCAATGCCCCTCCAGACCCTACCATCAACTGATGTATATACATACATACATACATACAGGCACATATAGTAGAAGATACAATTTAATATGCATAGCCACAGCGGTTTTAGTACAATACATCGATACAATGGTGCATGCATATTTATCTTTTATTGTTGCGTTATTAATTTTGATGCTATCTTGAGAAATAGCCTAAAAAATGTTATAAATGCGCCACAAGACGCGCCTTGGCTTCATCAGTCTCTGTGTTGGCGCATGTTCGTTGATTATTTCAGGTTTATCGCTTTGCTCCCGCTGCGCTTGCCGTAGCTGCCACATCGTCTCGTCGACGCCGTTCTTTGCCATTCTGTGCGCGCTAAACACACAGCGTTCCGGTAATTTATGGATTACTAGATAAAGAGATAGGCCGAAAACGCTAAGTAATGCGGAAGAATATATCACACGTTCCATGATCTCTCTCAACATACATACATATGTACATATGTAAGTAGGTACGGTTTAAGTTGATCATATGAGTACTCAAGCGGATAGTGATATGCTTCGTGAATATTTCAAAGGCACATAGTATGTCTAAATATAATATACATACATATACATATGTATCATCATCTTATGAAATTTACATAAAATAAGATCTATCTTGCATTCGTTTGTACCTACATACACACATACCTATTTAACATATGTATCATGCATAAAAACATACATACACACATCTCAGCACTTGTAACTTACTATCTCATGTGGCAAATCTTTGCTGAAGCTGGTAAAACTTCGCGTGAAATTACGCAAGTTTGTAATCTTTTCAAACTAGTTTTAAACACGATCCTCAAATTATATTTTTAATTACATGAGCACATAAATACACAAATACATACATAGCTACTTATAAAATACATACTTCATGTATTTGAAATAATAAATGCAGCAAAGCTCATTGTTAGAGAGTCGAATAAGTCCATTATGATGTCATAGTGAGCCTGAAACAATTAAATATTAATGTGTAATTTGAAACAGTGCTCAACGAGTTATTCAAAAATAGGACCACTAAAGCGGGAGCATCTGAACACATTATACGAGTGAATGCACAATATGGGATCAGTAATGACTGAGCGCTCAGTGAAGAATATTTGTCGTCACATAAATCGAAAATCAATTTTATGTTACTCAAATGGCTTACATTCTTCATAAGTGAGAATGATAGCTATGCTAAAAGTCCCCTACACTCTGGGCCATAAACTCAACATTATGTGGTGTTATTTCGATCTTTAGGTGAATAACTCAATCATTAAAGCTTTTTCAGGCAAACGTGGTAAGAACAAGAATTTCAAGCACCTCCCTAGCATGTACGAAAAATAACAAAATCGAAAGACAACCACAACCACTCGCAACTTACGGTTAAGTTGAATGTTATGTTCAAAGTAATTGGTGAACAGTGAAATCTCAGGAATACACCGACCAAATTCGATGCGTAATTTTGCCTGGATATTCCTATTGTGAAAATGGACGAAATCGAAATACCTACTTTCCACATATCACACTTTTTAACTCCATTTGATTCTTTAACTTTACGGTATATAAATCAAATACCGGAATAAGCTTTTGTATAGGCTGTGGGCTTAAAGTGTCTAAAAATTGCCGAAATCCGAGCAAAAATTTTGAACACAAGTATTTGCGTGGCAAAAAGCATTCATTTAAAATCATAGTGTCGGCATCAAAAAGATAACGGAGGACCTCAATATTCCTTGGGGATCGACTCAACACATTTTGGTTAATGCTTTGGGTATAAAGCTTGCCAATGCTAGACTCGTACCAAAAAAACATGAAACTTTTCCAAAACGAAAGGAACAAGCATATGCTTGACAACGAAGCTGAAAACCCTTCATTAATCGAATGCTGTCTAGCAACCTAATAAACAAAGCTCCAAAAACAAGACGAAATCGAAAAAACCAAAATTCATTGTTGGCACGTAGGCCATCCCAACCGAAATTGAAAACAAATGTGAGGAAAATCGGATTAAGCATAAGCTTGCTTGTATTGGTTTAGGATACTGCATTTGTGGCGATAATAAATATTTGAAAATTTATGTTTTTTTTCAGACTTGGTCATATTTGATCAGATTGCATTTTTTGTGAAATTTGGGGAGAATAACTTCGTGCTCGTGTGTCAAAAATCGGTAATAACGGGTCAATAATTCCTCTGGTCCCCATACGAGTATACCTAATATAATGATTGGTTGACTCCATACGTCAAATATCGATCATTATATGTGGTAGCGTAACGAAACTCAGAGAACACTTTTTTAATAATTGTGGAACATTGTGCCAAGAATAGATGAATTTGGACCAGAATATGTATGATACTCGTATCTTAGCAAAATTAAAATAACATAGAATATTACAAAAATTACAGTTCTATTCCGAAATTGTGCAAAATCCGTCCTTGAATTATTCCAGCTATCATATTTCGTTATTCCAGCAGACTTTATACCGAATATAATTAGGGATTTCAAATAGTCTCATTAAGTTATAATGATCCGAAAATTTAGCATTGAGAATTGTAATTGTATAAACTCATTTTGTTTGTAATCCAAAAGCAATTTTTTTAAACAAGTGTAATAATTTATGATTTTGCGATGATTTATGACAGGTTGTGAGTTCCCCAAGCATATCGGTCAATGTGTGAGTTATACTACTGTGATCAAATTGAAAGGTGAATTTTTAATTTATACTTCGCGTGTTTTTCAAATCGGTAAAAATTTTTTTCTGAAAGTTGGTAGTACTGTTAGTGACATCTATGCTAAATTTCACATCAAAAAAATTCATTTGTATTTGAGATACGCGTCGTTTTGTGAGGATCTAAAAGTGAATTCTTCAATTTTTATTGTGTCTGAATTTATTGAACAAAGAAGTGCTCTTAATGCACCATCTCATACCGCATTGATTATTCGTGATCATTTCGCCATATTTTCAACTTATATCGTGCCACAACCACCGCATTCGTCTGATTTACCTTCGTGTAACTTCTGGCTTTCAGCAAATTCACGTGATCGCTCCGAGGACACCGTTTTGACTCAATGGAGGATATAAGTTGGTGATTTCCAACTTTCCACCTGACTTCAAACTATTTTTGTTAGTCAATATGTGTGATATTGATGTATGATTGTTAACCATTCATTGTTTCGTCAAATAATGAATGTTGTCAATTCCAAGAGTGTAAAATTCGAACTTGGCCCTTCTTTACTTGTTTATTAGAAAGAGGTTACTAAATTACTTCCGTTTTTTTCGAACTCATGTATTTAAAAACCGTCGGCTCTGAACTTCCATAATATTTGCTCAAATGGCTTTCGGTATTTATGCCATCAGTAACTTGTTTATTTTGGCTAGGGGCCGTGTAAACCATAGACAATAGACAAATAGTCAATAATAACTCGCTTGATGTTGATGCCTGTTTTCAATTTTATCAATTTTTTTGCTTTGTGTACACAGATTTCTTTTAAGATTTCTGCTCACCCGATCGAAATTTTCGAATGTACACATAGGATACTGAAAGTTTTTCTATACTCATATAACAAATGACGCAAAAGAACATACAAAATATACAACACCTCAAAGGACGGCTAAGTGACGAGTTTCACTTATCACAACATACAAAGGCTTTTTCCCTTGAGTACATATTTTAGGCGTTTTTAAATTCCTAATAAACAGCAGCCTCAATGAACAGACTCTAAATACAGGCGGCAACAATGGGTTAATGGTTTTTCAAAAAAAAAACGTGCAAAGTCGAAATCGTTTTAAGGTATAACACATTTACTTGTATATCAGACTTGCTTGTGTGAGAATGATGAAAAGCGGCACTTTTGGAGCAACCACGGGCGAGAGCTATGAACTGCTAATGACTACCGGCGAACATAAAATAACAACAAAGAATAAAAGCAAGCCCCCGTCTACTTGAAGCACAAGTGTTCTAAACGTTGTGGAGCCCAGCCGATGGACTATAGCAATTATTGATTGGAAGTGACCTACTATTTCGCCGTAAGGGAAGCATAAATCTAATAAAAATACAAAATTAGAACTAAATGATTTTGCACGCTAATAATTCGCTAGAGCAGCACCAATGCTATAAGCTTTTCTCCCTCAATTTGTCTCCCGTGCCACCTCTTTTTGCCGACAATCCCAAATACATATACATACATACATACATATATAATTTTATGACTAGACAAAAGAGTGTGAGTGTGCACTCACATGAGCTTGGATTACATTCGTGTCTGTTCTATTTTGCTACAAGTATGAAATACTCTGTAGGAAAACATTTCAATAATTATATTTAATTATTGTCTTTCAGCCTATAAAGGGTATTTTCTTAATGTGAGAATTTGACTTAGAGTTTAGAAAAGTAGACATACTTATTTGTATTGCAAAATCATTCAAGTAAATCAATTACGTAAATACAAAATATATTTCAAAATTGTTTACATCAGGAAAATACACTTGTAACATATCTTGGAAAAATATTTCCACTTTTGACACATAGGGTGATTTAGAATATGATGCAGCAATTGTATGGAAACTTTTTTCCCATTCTTTAGAGTAAAATATGTTTCGTTATAAATAAAAATTTCGATTAATGACATTAATTTTTTTTTTTATAAAAATATCTACTAATATACGACAAAGTAGAAAGCTGGAAAAACACTGAACAAAAAATTGTTCGAGACTTCTTCGCCACATTTAAGTTCTCTTTGAGTTATCAATTGAAGAAGGGCTAACATAATCCATTTATGTTTGAAAGCCAGTTGATTCCCAGAAATCAAAAAAATAGTGAATGAACTTATTGGACTCCACTCAAATTTGAAAATATTTAAAAAAAACAAGAAAAAACGTTAACTTCGGTTGCACCGAAGCTAAATACCCTTCACAGGTGCATTTCTGTTAGTAACTATGTGTCCAGTTTGTATGGAAGCTATATGCTATAGTAACCCGTTCTGAACCAGTTTTTTTAGAGTTTACATTGTTGCCTTAAAAAATAATCTATACTAAATTTCGTGAATACATCTTGTCAAATGTGAAAGTTGTCCATACAAGAACTTGATTCCGATCGCTCAGTTTGTATGGTAGCTATATGCTATAGTTAACCGATCTGAACAATTTCTTCAGATACTACATTGTTGCCTTAGAAAATAATATATACCAAATTTCGTGAATATATCTTTTCAAATGTGAAAGTTTTCCATACAAGAACTTGATTCCGATCGTTCAGTTTGTATGGCAGCTATATGCTATAGTTAACCGATCTGAACAATTTCTTCGGATACTACATTGTTGCCTTAGAAAATAATATATACCAAATTTCGTGAATATATCTTGTCAAATGTGAAAGTTGTCCATACAAGAACTTGATTCCGATCGCTCAGTTTGTATGGTAGCTATATGCTATAGTTAACCGATCTGAACAATTTCTTCAGATACTACATTGTTGCCTTAGAAAATAATATATACCAAATTTCGTGAATATATCTTGTCAAATGTGAAAGTTGTCCATACAAGAACTTGATTCCGATCGCTCAGTTTGTATGATAGCTATATGCTATAGTTAACCGATCTGAACAATTTCTTCAGATACTACATTGTTGCCTTAGAAAATAATATATACCAAATTTCGTGAATATATCTTGTCGAATGCGAAAGTTTTCCATATAAGAACTTGATTCCGATCGTTCAGTTTATATGGCAGCTATATGTTATAGTGGTCCGATATCGGCCGTTCCGACAAATGAGCAGCTTCTTGAAGAGAAAATGACGTTTGCAAAATTTCAAAAGGATATCTTAAAAACTGAGGGACTAGTTCGTATATATACAGACAGACGGACAGACAGACGGACATGGCTAAATCGACTCAGCTCAACATACTGATCATTTATATATATACTTTATAGGGTCTCCGACGCTTCCTTCTGGGTGTTACAAACATCGTGACAAACTTAATATACCCTGTTCAGGGTATAAAAAACGAGAATATTATTAATTGTTGAAGCAACAACTGGGAGGAATAGTTGACAGGCCATAATAAGTCGACAGGCTTGCTAATCATATCTGCTAAATAATAATAATAATTGATTGATTCTTCAGCATGAATTCTGAAACAATCTTCCGATAGAAATATTTCTCAATCCAGAAAGTGTTGAACATAATTCGTGGCCATCATTAGATTTTAACAAAAACAGCCGAAATTCTTTTGGTGAAATATTTGATTTTATTTGATGGTTGAAGTTTATCAATTGGTAGAAAGGCATAAACTGGAATTTTTCATCCCTATGATTTATCCTCTTGAAGGGTATACGTCTTGCGGCAGAGGAAGGGAGCTGGCTGACTAGGCAAAATGAAGCGGTGAGGCAAACATTTTAATGCCATTAGACGCCACTACGATTACATCAATACGGGGAAACGGCACAAAAATAACAATATAATCGCCCTCGCCAGCAACAACAACGGCCCAAACTAGTGATCAGCAAAAGCAAGAATAATAGCACCGGTTGTTATGTTAGCTATCAGTGCAAACGGGTCGAATCCGGTGGACGGGCCTGCACAAGCGTATACTTTTACATTGTAAATATGCCCGTCTTCCTATCCAAACATGTGCTCTTTCGTGTGTACACATGCGAAGACTGGTGGCGGTAGGAAGTGAAGACGTTTGATGCGGGCCTTATGAAAAATACAAAAACACAAAGCAAGCAACGCTAATTAGATTGGACAGCGTCGCTTTATGTCCAACACACATGCAAAGTAGCCACATACCCTTATATATAGTACATATGTATGTATGTATACTATACTTATATAACACACAAGTATACGGCGAAGGGTAAAGACAAACAAACGAAATGGATGCACGTAAAAATAAGAGCTCACCTGTGCGGACACACTTGAAAGTTGGACAAATATTAGAAATATTTAATTCAGAATGAGTATATATGGGCATGTATGTTTGCAGCTCAGTTCAAAGATTCCCATAAGTATGTAACATACAGGCATAATTCAAAGGTAATTTAAAGTGTGTTACGCGGGCAGCCATGCAACAGACACCCAATAAAAAACTAATGAATAAATGGACTCTGGTATTTCATCGTACATATATACATAAACAGCTGCTGTCAAAATAATAGGTGTGCAAATTAACGTCATTGATGCTGCAAAAGAAAAAAAAACACAGGAGAACCTTACTGAAGGTAGAATATCTTTCACATATGGCATTTTCTTGGACAATAATCAAAAAGTTTTCTTGAACTTGATTTAGATTGCTCAGTTAGTGTGGCAGTACATACAGGGTGGCTGATGAAATCCGCTACCAAAAAAAAATTAAATAACTTTTTTTCTATTTAATGAATCTGGTTAATTTTTTTTTTTTATTTTGCAGATTGACTTTTACATTTAACAAAAATGGATAACTGGGACACTGAAACAAGAATTTGGATTGTCCGCCGCTATCACGCACTGGAGTCCGAGCAGATGGACCATAATAAGACTTGTAAACAATTTTGCCGAGCATGGGACAGTCAACAGAAGACCTTACCATCGAAACCCTTCAGTTCGAACGGAGGAAGCAGCGATTGGAATTTAAATTCCATTATTTTTAAAACTAATTAAGCTGTATTTAATAAAATTGAATGAGCTTTAACATGAATAAAAGAAAAATGAATTCCATACACTGAAAAAAAAATTATTCGAGTTTCTTAATGTTGCAAAATTCATCAGCCACCCTGTATGTGATATAGTGATCTGATCTGGGAAATTTCTTCGGATATTGCGGCATTTTACATACATACTATATATCCTTTCATATAAAAAAGTTTTTCATACAAAAATTAGATTTCGATCATTCAGTCTGTATTTCAGCTATATAATGGCCCCCTTTATACTATATTTGTTTCTATAGGGTCTCTAACGTTTCCATCTGGGTATTAAAAACTTCGTGGTAAATGTAATATACTCGTTCAGGGTTGTGTGTTGTTAAATTGTTATTCACGAATCGTCGGTTAATAGTTTGGATGCTTTGACTCAAATTCATCCTTTATTATTTTAACCTTGAGAAAGGTGCCGTTTAACGTATCTAACCATATGAGCAGCAGATTTGTTTGTTATCCGTGGTCGTCCGCGTGTTTCGACTTTTGGCGGTGCTCTCCACGACCCATTTGATAGATGTGCAACAGCACTCATATTATTTTGATAACAGCTGTAAATACTTCTATAAATGTGCATCTTTGCTGCTCAAAGCCCTATGTTATAAAAAATTAAGTGCGTTAGCAGCATTCAACGGGCTGCATATCTTAAGCCGGCGCTTAACCCATCTAAATGACCCTTCACTTAAAATACTTATGTAAATCGTAGACTTTAGGGGATTAGGTGGCTTTTAGTGGGTTTCCTATTGAATTAAGTTTTAAGGTAAACGGGCTTTCCTGACGGAGGGTATATCTTTTCAATATCTGCTGTTTAAAAAAAATTTGTATATTAGTAATAACTTACGTATTATTAATCGGCTTCATTTCTTTTTTATAAGCTCAAAAGCTATTTAAAATGGCGGTATTTTTAACAGGTAAAAAAAGTTACTACAACGGTCTACTGTTTGTAAAAAAACGTTATTGATAGCGATCACCATCGAAGAACAGAGCCCTCTTATTTTACTAGAACCACACATATACTCTCTCATGCACATGTCATATACATAGTAAATACTTTCGAAACCCGTGAAAAACAAAACACAATGATCGATGTTGCACCTATGAACCACTTAAATGTTCAAATCGGCAGTTTTTGTGTGGAAACCTTTCGGTAGAAATGCAAATATTTCCGCGTTCTTAAGAATGCAGGAAAATGAAAATATTCGAAGCATATTAAATAAGTATTACATATGGAATGTATATTGATGTACATACATACTAGTATGTACATATGAATGGAATTGTGCCTTCGGTAGCTTGTGGGAAGCTATGTAAGTGGGGCGTTTGAAAATCAACGTGCCAAACTAAAATTTTCAGTGAACTTTAATGAAAAATGAATGAGGCATATTGAATTGTATGCAAGTGTGTAAGTGTGTTCGTTTGTGGATGAGTGTTTAGTGGAATGCTCAAAAGTGCTATTAATGCATTATTAATGAATAAGTGTACAAAAAGCCAACAATCGTGCATATTACATACCTAGGCCTTTGTTTATACATATGTACAAAATGTGTGCGTTGTAAGCTTGGCAAGGTGTTTGGATATTAATGTAGGGTAAACTTCGCAGTCATGCCGCGCAGCAGAAGAAGCAAGCACCCGCAGTTTTGCACGCACTCACTTACTCACACAAACAAACATTTTCATGTATGCATGTATGTACATACATATGTGTGCGGCACTGTAAATATGTACATACATACACATATACGTATGTATATGCATGCAGGTGACTACTGGTAAGCAAATGCGAATTGCGTCCAAAGAGCGCTCAGGCGAAATTTAAGCATTTAAAACAACAGCAACAATCGAATGTGACTGCAGGCCGACTTTCAGTGGCAGCGGCAACAACATGACCGCATTTCAGACACACTTCGTGTGCACCATAATTTCATTTTGTGTAATTCTGCCAGCCACCTACTCTACGAGTACACAAAGCCGTAAATACATAACTGTGTGCACATACTACACCCCCAGCCTGTATAGCCAGCCGAATAAAATTAAAAAAAATATGTGTTACGTACATATAAACATTTTAGTCTCTTTGTTAGATGGCGGAGAGCTGAATTGTTGCGATGACTTTAAAGTGTTTGAAGTCATTAATGTTTTCTCATGCCGTGCCACGTTGACTGCGCCATGTGGCGCCACGAAAACGTGCAATTACACCGCACGTAATTCTAAGTGTTAATGATATGGCACAGTACAAAGGAGGGGTTGCACATCCCTGCTTTCCAATGTTTTCATAGTTCTACTGCCGTGCGACAGACGTCCTACTTGAAGATGACTTTGCTCAATACACTGCTTTAAACTGCTTATATAGGTTAAGTCACGTTTATGAAAGATAACAGTTGCATAAATACGGAATTGACAATAACAATTTTGATGTGCCAATATCGTCCCTTCATTTCTATGAGCACATTATATACCTGTTTTGGCAAAGTTCTTACTGATTTAAATAGTTTTTTTTTTTTGTTTTTGAACTTTTTACCGAAACAACAACGAACTATTCATGGTATCTGGGCTTGATTTTTGTCCGAACCAAGAGCAAAAAGCTAATACAATTCCAACTGTATTTTGGTTGAAGTTTTGAAATTAATTACTTATTAACGACATCAATTCAGTCCGTCAATAATATTTGAGGGGAGGTGTTGCAAAACTTTAACTATTTTGTGGTATTACGCTGTTTAACTCTCCATCAGTGGAGTTGACAAAGTATCAAAAAAATTCTTAAACTATTACCAAGCAGTTTTTTTACTTTTCCAGAAATGACGCATTTTATATTATGTATCAATTTTCGAATATTCTGATGAATATGAAAATAGGGTCCTGTCGGCCCTTCCCGCCGTACCAAAGTAATAATTAATCCAAATTAACATATTTAAATATCCATCGCGTTTGTGTTTTACCCGCTTCACTTGTTAGTTTTCCACGTCATGCAAAGATTTATTTGGTTGTGTGTAAAAATTGCACCATGGAATATGCTAACTCATTGAATTTACATGTGGCGTACCGCGCGAATGCCTAGTGGCATTATTGACACTCTTCTTCACTAATGATTGCTAATGGCAGAAATCGTTTAATTTATATAAATATTCGAATTTCGTGGCTAAATAATTTCCAAAGCACTAACACTTGCGTTTTTGCATTGGTGAGAAGAGAATTTATGCTGTTAAAGGTAAAATGTCCACAGCTGTACATTTGACAGACAACAGATGGAATTTAAACCACAGGTTGTCGCCCAAATAACTGTAACAAAGCGTTCATTTAATGTACATACATGTATGTTACCCGATAACTTCTATGACTAGGTGGTGTCGTACAAATAGTTGATACAAGAACTATTCCCGGATATCAAAATCAAGGGCGATCATGTTCAATAAAGAAGTCCAATATATTGACCATAGATTTCAGTCCAATATTGAAATTGAATCAATCACATACATATGTATAAGTGAGTAAACAGTTGTGGAATCATATGAAGTAGTAGATTACCTAACATAGTGTTTAAATATTCTAACAGAACAAGACTTGCATCATAAAGATAATGAGGAATGTAATAAAAGCAACAATTTTCATTACTCGAATCGCTATCATTTCGCCCAGTCCTCTCTTTAAGTTCTAGCAGCTACACTTCCTTTCGTTCGCAACCACTATCCACAAAGCTAAGATTTAGGTTAATGGTAATGTCAAAAGGAGGTTCATTTTGATATCAGCTGGAGTATTCATCATACAGATGACTTGACATCCAATTTTGATACTTTATCTGGTCCTTTGAACCGCAAAGCTAAGACGAGTTCTGCATTAAGCTGGACAGTAGCATAGGAGATGTTCCACTTTCCATTATTCAATCTCTTATCCGTTAAGCCGTTAATTCCATTTAGCAGCGAAGAAGTATACAAGTTTCCGAATTTAATTGCCTAAGCCGTTCATAGAAGTCAGAAGAAAGTTATAAAAGCATATATCTTGTTTTAAAGTAATTTTTCTGCTCCATTTTTAGTATATGCAAAAATATATAGCGTTATTTAAAAGGGTAAAAAAGACATATACTGAATATTCATTACACAGTGTCCGGATGCTAGAAGTTAAAAAAAAAGAAATGTTGCCGTCAACAGCAAATTTTTATTTCGGTTCTGAACACAAATGTTGCAGTGAACATGTGACTCTCCTTATAAGCAAACTTTCTTCACTGAATTCACTCAAAACAAGTCATTACATATCAATCGTTTTTACATACTCCAACGAATAGATTTAGTTATGAGAGCAATATTTTGCTATATTTACACTCTAAACAGGGTTTGGGAAAGAAGGAAAAGACAAAGGACAAAGCAGACATACTTATAAATGATTATCATGACAAGCTGAGTCGATTTTAAAAAAAACACTCATATAATCATTGAACTGTTCATGGGTGATATGATCCGAAACTTCTCTATTTGCATGTGTATGGATGATTTTGGCAGCACTGCTACCGAACAGATGACAAGCAAAACAATGAAGCATTACTAAGAATCCTACAGAAATTAGTTGCGAAAGCAGTGGGTTATTTGTGAGATTAGATTAACTTAAACTTCTTACTTTTATTTAGAGATAATACAGGTTTTGTTTTAAGAAAGAGCGGGCATTTATCATATCATGCTTAGTAGTATCAAAATATTAAATGTCAACGTATACACATATTTTCGTTGGAATTCCCCACATTTGTTATATAAACTCCGAATAAATTACCCAAAAATATTTGTTTATTAAATACATATACCTACTATGGGTTATTAAAAACAGTGAGTGTTTTGACAATAAAATATTTTGGTTTAACGTTAATTATGCCCTGAACAAGGTTTTTTTCAAGAAGCTGCTCATTTGTCGACACTTTAGCATATGCTTGTATGGTAAGCTTTTTTATTTAACGAAATCTTCAATAAATTTGGCATGGATTCCTATTAAAAGTAGCGGCGCAATCTCCTAATGAATTCTTCAGATCGGATCGCTATAACGTATAGCTGTCACACAAAATTAAATTAAAAATTTAATTAAATTACATTCCTTGTGAGTCCTATTTTATAATTGTGAAGATGCGTTGAACCGGAGTTAACGTTTTATCTTGCTTTTTAATAAAAACACCAGTATTTTGATAGCTTAACTGTCGTCTTAACTTTATCGCTCTCGCAAGTCCTTCAAAGTAGCAAATCCATTTTTAATTGTAGATTCAAAGCTAAAACGTTTAAACAGCACTTATAAACATATTCATCCTCAAATAATCCGATTGTATAAAAAACATTTTCACATTCAAATTTGCACATTCGGAATTTGTCAAGATTATTACTTTTATGAGAAACTTATACATAGGAACATATGTATGTACATAAAATTAGAAGTGTTGCTGTTTGCTGATACATATACACATAACCACACACATAGTACATAAGCCATAAAGCTAGTAATTAGAACTCAGCTGTTGTTGTTCACATGCACACCGAAGACGTAATGACGGTGCTTAATTGTTCTTTCATCCACAAGTATGTGCGCACAAACCCACTCACATACTTATCGAGCCGTAAACAAAAATTAGCAGCGAGTTCCCATTTCTCAAGGTGTGTATAAGTTTTTGATGTTCTTAATCTTTAAAACGAAGCCATGCACATCGACTTAAGAAATGTAGCTGTTGAACAAGAAAAATATACCACATATGTGTACATATATGCACATACAGTGGTGGCCATAACATATGCAACTAATACATTAGTTTAGAAAAAGAGTATATATTTTACCAATAACCTTTACAGACCGTCGACTGCATATAAAATTATTAAAATTTGGTATTTTTACTTTTATTTAACGTTTTTAAACAAAAAAATTTCATTCATAAAAAAATAAATATGAATACCATTTTGGTTTCAACTCTAAAATTACGTGGACAAAACATATGCAACTTTTTGGAAACAATGGTAAATAATGGGTTTTGCTAATATTTTGATCCAAATCCATAGTTTTTTTTATTACTTCCGCACATCTTCTCGTGATTGACACATTTAAATTATCTATGATTTTCATCAGAATCGATTTCCAAGCTTCTTGAAGTCTTTTAAAGAGTTCATCGCTATTTTTAAGGTTAGTCCTATCTATGCGCCTGTTAACCAGCTCCGTTAAGTTTATAATAGGGTTGAGATCTGGGGGCTGTGGTGGCCTTTCCATAACATTAACGTTTTGCTTCAAACCAAGACTTGATACTACTTTAGCCGTGTGCTTTGGGTCATTGTCCAGTTGGAAGTCTCAACCGAATGGCATTTCCCACCCAGGATAGTGCAGCATTATACTCTCTAAAATACACTTGAAGTCGTATTGATTCAAAATTCCATTAATCTTATATAATTGGCTCAATTCCGTTAGCAGAAAAGCAGCCCCACACCAATACGTTTCCTCCACCATGTCTTACTGCTATGTTGCAATAACGAATATCATATTTTTTATTTACTGGCCTTCGCACATAGGACATTCCATCACTTCCTATTAAGTTAAATTTTGACTCATTACTGAATAGAACCTTTTTCCATTTACTAATTGGCCAACTTAGATACCCTTTAGCGAATTTCAAACGCCTGGCTTTTTTTTACCGAAACCATCGGTTTGTACGAGGGACGACCATCTCTTCGGGAAGCTTCTAAGAGGCGCCTACGCACACTTTTTGTGGATATTTGCAAATATAAATCTTTAATTATTTGTGATGAGACAATTTCAAGATCTTTTTCGCTAGCTGCACTATTGAATTGTCTGTCCTTGGCTCCTTTTGCGAACACGACCCCCTCGGTGTATAACAAAAACTTCTTTTGTTGTAACGATTTCTTTTACTATTCGTGAAATTGTGCTTTTATGCATTTCAGATTTTGTAGCAATTCTGTTTTGTGCTATTCCTTTCTAAAAATCAGAAAGAATTCTCTTCCAAAGTTCAATTCCAAAATTGTCTCCTGCCATTTCCAATAAAACAAAAACCACGTTTCTTTGGCAGAATTAACAAAAGAATTCATTTACAAAAACTAACGATATTCCATTATTTATAATGTGGAAGTACAATAGTAACGGAAAAATACTGCTATAACAGTGTTGCTTGAACTCAAACTCGGAGTTGCATATGTTTTGTCCACGTAATTTAAGAGTTGAAACCAAAATGGTATTCTTATTTCTTTTTTTATGAATGAAATTTTTTTGTTTAAAAACGTTAAATAAAAGTAAAAATACCAAATTTTAATAATTTCATATTCAATCAACGGTCTGTAAAGGTTATTGGTATAATATATACACTTTTACTAAACTAATGTATTAGTTGCATATGTTATGGCCACCACTGT